>JABCKD010002350.1:0-11430 GCA_013186415.1 Fusarium sp. NRRL 66088 | reverse complement strand
GGTTGAGATTGTGGAGGGTGATGAGGGGGGTGAAGGGGTGAGTAGCTCGAGGGTGAGGGAGGTTGTGAAGAGTGGTGATTTTAAAGAGTTGGATGAGTTGGTTAGTGCTGAGATTAAGGGGTGGATTGAGAGGGAGGGGTTGTATCGTGAGGTTAAGGATGCTAGTTTGTGAGGTGTTGTGTGGTATGGTGTGGAAGTGTCGTGCAAAGTGGTGATGGCATCTTTGATGAGGTACGGATGGCAAATAAAGCGTTCAATATATCGCGTAGAAATGGAGGATCCCGACAAGCCAACAACTTACTACCCATATGTCAATAAAATACAACACAATAGGCATGTTGGAATTTTAGCCAGGATTGGATATAAATATATTCCATAGTTTCTCAGAAATTATTGTGAATTCGGGCATCTTCAGGGTAACCGCTCATGAAACGACAGAACTCCAACAAACACCAGTTTGCGCTCTCTGAGAGAGATCCATGGCGCGGGACATGCAGTTAGTTGCCTGTTACTGAGAGTCATTTTATGACCTTGCACATTTTCATGTAGGGAAATCGGTAGGAAATGGAGGCACACCGTTCATAACGGTATATCAATCTGTGTAGACGTTGACGATATCCATAGCTAGGTATGCCTGCACAATCACACCAGGCACGTTGCCCATGAATCTTAAAACACAATGCAATACTCTCGTGCAAAGTACCGAGCGCATAACAACTCGCCAAACCTAACAGAGCAGAACTTTTCCATGAGGCGTACCACCGACATCCGTCCTCAAGTCTGATGCCAAGCATCACAAGCCGAGCACCAAGGTCGCTATCCGGAGCCGCATCCCCAACCCTCAGCAAACGATTCGTCCAACCTCTCTTTCCAACCTCAAAGATGGAGATGCAATGGATCCCCTTCATCTCCGTCCGCCACCGACGGGCACAACACGACTCAAACCACCGAAAAGCTCCATCGTGAAATCCACTTTGTGTGTCACCGCCCTCCACTGAAAAAATTCAGGCACGCAAAAATTCTGCCGGGCAGAAAAACTTTTAGGCGGTGAAGGTGACTGATTGGCAGCCCCACACACCGTGTATAAAATCTCGCCCTTCCTCGCACCCTTTGGACTTTTTCTTCTTTTCTTCTTCATGTCGACAATACTTCAGTAAGTCTACCCCTACAGTAGCACTCTCCACTCTGGGGCGCTCTCTGCAAAATGATCTTTTTGCAAAAGCGCTTCAGCTTGGCGATCTACACTTGTTGCTTTGCCACTCGAACAGTTTGCTAACCCATCCTCCAGGAGAATCATTTCTATAGTATTCGACCTTCTCTTGGTTCCCTAAAAGAGCCACAGATCCCACCCTGGTTGATGAGTGCATATCCTCGACACCCTAGAGTGAATACTTTGGTCCTCTCGTACCATCCGCAAGGATGGCGGTGGTTGTCTTGAACAGCTGCTGTATAGAGAGTGTTTTTCTCTTGATGATCTCGATCCCCTCTGCGGTCTTGCCTTCGGGCGCGCGGTCGGGATGGGTGTTGATGGACGTCTGACAGGCGTGTTTCTTTTTCTTTTTCATTGCTGCCTGGGGCTTGCCCTGGAAGTGAGGAAGAAGCCTTTGCCATTCTCACTCCCACATGCTGTTGGAGCCCACCTGCACTCGGAGAAGCGCGTCGCGGGGTACCCTCTGAAGCTGGTGAGATGCGTGGGATGCAAGATCAAGACCGGTCCTGATATCATACGGTACGTGCCATGCCATTCAAACTGCTCGAAGCAGGTAATGATGTAGATTTCAATTGCCATGTTCTCAATCTGATAAGATGACTTGCTTTTCAGGCTGATCTACCACTGCCTCTTGCACCTTCCTTCCACCACTCCCACCTCTTTTTCAACCTCGCTATCAATGCCAATAATCAAGTCTCTCGCCTCATCAATCGTAAATGCTCATGCTCGATCTAGAACAAGTCTATCTTGTATGCCTCCCTTCTCTCATCTAGGCCTTAGGCTTCTGGGCATAGACATAGCGAACCATCATGTAGCAGTGGACCTTGCGGTTGGCCAGAATCTTGCGCATGCCCATAAGGAAGATTTGGTACTCATCTTTGGGCCACTTGAGCACGTTGTGCCACATGAAGAGCGTGTATCCTTCGATGTCGTTCTCCATGGTCAGCTTCACGAAGCGGCCCACCTCGGCGAGCTTGGGGTCCTTGGGCCAGCCACCGACAGGGAGCTGTTGATAAGCGTTAGAGATGGAGCAATGTGGTGACGAGGCGATGCCTTACCTTGTAATCAACAGTCTTCATGTTGGTGAAACCAGCTGCTTCGATTCCCTTCTCCTGTAGATTTTCCTGCTGCACAAAGAATGGTCTCTGGGTGATCGCTCCGCCCGCCTCGTACAGCTTGGCCCACGTCTCAAGGTAAGGCGCAACTTCGGAGTCGTCGGCGGTGTCATCGTCACAGAAGAAGTGCACATCGGCCTCGCAGGACTGAACCCAGCCGCCCGGGGCACAGCATCGGTAGGCCTGCTGGAAGATGGCGTTCCAATCCGCGATGGCGCCAAACAGGTAGCGGATGTGGATGAAGTCAAAGTCGTTGTCCTTCCAGGTCCAAGGCTGAGTAGCATCATCGACCTCGAATTGGACATTGGGAGGCACCCATGATGGCTGGCAAGGGGAGAGGTCGGAGCCGATCACTTCGGCCTGGGTGTACTGGTCGGCAAAGTCGCTGGGATGGTCAGTTTAGAACATGATGGAAGGACAAGAGAGGCGTACATGGCCCAAATACCAGAGCCGGTACCGACATCGAGGACTTTCTGTTTGGCGAGATTTAGCAATTGACGAGTAAGCGGGTGTGTCAGAGACAAACCTTGACATCAGAAGGAATGGGCGCAAGGAAGAGCTTGTCGCCGAGGAGGACGGTGAGGTAGTGATGGGTGATGTCCTGCGACTGGAGCTGCTGGTCGTCGTTGGGAGTAAAGTACTCAGTGGCATGACGTTCGCTGTGAAAGGTTCGGCCCTGAATGGTTCGGTACTCGAGGATACTGGCTGTCACTGAAGCTGTAGAGCTTGCGCTGTGCGATGTGTTAAATGCTGTGCTTTATTGGGGAGCTTGGTTGCACGTACGCATCAGATCCAAGAGCTGAATCGGCATCATCAAAGTCGTCATCCTAAGCAAAACACGCATGCGTCAGCGATCTGTCATTTATGATGGTGCAAAGCGCACGGAAGCTATCACAACATACTGCGTGGTCGGCAGCGATGATCGCCTCACCTCGTGGCGGGGAGGAGGACACCAGGGGTGCGGGGCTAGGGGATTTGCTGGGTGATTTGCTGGGTGACTTTGTAGCGGGAGCGGGTGCGGCGGCGGGAGTGGCAGCCTGTTCTTCGTTCTCGTTGGCCATGATGACAGAGGCTTTTTTCGGTGTGTGAAGATGGGTGGTGAGAGAGTTGTACAGGGTGAGGTTGTGTCTGGGGAAGAATTGAGGAGTGGATGGGGGATATACTGGGACTTTCTATGGATAAGGATAGCTCCTTCCCCTCTTGATGTGGTGCTACTGCCGTTTCCAAGCATCCATGGATGGTAGACCCTCAATTGTCAGGCGCGGGAGGCCGGAAGAGAGGCCTAGAACAGAGACGGGCTGGGCTTGGCGGGGGTGGTTCCATTCCTGCACATCCAGATCTCCATCCTCGCAGCAGACTTTCTCCAATAAACATTTACAGCGCCAATTCTGGTGGTGTTCGTCTGGTAGCTGCCCCTCCACGGCAAGGATGGCGCCGGCAACCTGGCGGACGGGAGACGGGAGATGCGGGCATTAGCTTGGGGTGAGTTAGAGAAGGAGGGGGGGAAGCTAGGAACTCATGATCATGATACGACGGGGTCCACGTCAGTGCAACCGACCAAAGAAAAGGCTAGACTGTCCGCAAGCATTTCCCGCAAAAGACAAGACACAAGCAAGGGGGAGGAATAGTTTGCTGATGTGGGAATAGCTTCGGGATAGCGCAACGGCTGTGGGGCATTTATGTATCTCACTTGAAAGGGAATCACGAAAGGGAAATAAAGAGAATACATAGATTAATCAACTAAACAACCTGAACCTACGAGCAAGCCTGGCATCTACGCAACCCGCCCCCCCGGGAGTAAAACCCAAAGTCCCTCTTGACGGTGCTCAGCCATTCGTCCATGCCTGCACGATACCACCGGGGCCCGTCATGATCTTCATCGCCTTTGAAGTCTTCGGTCCACGCAAACATAATCCAAATTTGCCGCCACTCCTCATCATTCTTCAGCGCCTCCTCAAAGTCCTCGACAGACATTGGACCCCACGCCTCACGGCGCTTCTGCATCACCGTTTGCGTGTGCCACGCTCGCCAAGGGTTGTACGGCCGGAAGTCCTTGAAGGCGAACCGGTGCAGCCTCTTTTTGTGCTCTCTGTCCCGCACAAGGTCGAATTTGGGGTCGGCCAGCCCAATTCCCCCCATCTCAAAGAAAGGGGCCACGGCTGTCCACAGCTTCTCCCACGCGGCTTTCTGAAGATTGAGCCCAGTGAGGGACCCCTCCTTTTGCAAGTCGGTGATGTCTTTCATAGCCTTGAGGATCGCATCCAATAGCTCTTTCTCATCCTCCGTGATGGCCTCGTAATAGGTTAGAAGACCAACCTTGGCTGAAAATATGTCGTCCACCTCTCCTGGGTATGACTCCTCCCATCCCGACAACCCGAAGCGATCACCGTGGAGCATTTCTAGCAGATCCTCCATCCTAAAGGTATGCCACCAATATGTAGGATTGAAGGCGTCAACTCCTTCCTCTTGGACTGGGCTCGGGGGATTCGGCTGGCGCACACCATCATACTGGTCGAGTGCCACAGGGGGATCGATATACTCGGTGCTGAGCTTAACCCCTCGTGCCTCGTAGTCCATAAGTACGGTCCGTAGGATAGCAGGAGGGCAGTGAGCCCTCATCGACACGGACACCAAGTGACCTCTAACTTCGTTCAAATCTGAAGCCCTACCACGATAGTCCCCGGTTGAGATAAGGTAGTTGGGGATTGGGCCCAATTCGTGAGGGAGCTTGTCTAGTGCATACTTGGTGTAAGGACTTGAGAATCCGCGACTGCTTAGAAGCTGAAACATCCTAGAAAGCATGAGCATCGATTCTTTGTCTCTCACCCTTTGCAGTTGGCTCGGTAAGGACCTGACCATGTGCTTTCCAGGAAGCTGCTCATTACTGCTGCTCACATCGTGGCCCTTGTCGACTAACCACTTCAGAGCGTCGTAATGCTTCTGTTCAATAGTATCTCCTGCAAAGGCGCTTTCCAATAGGCGGTCGACCGGACGGTGATACTTAGTTCTTCGAATTCCGTACCAGATGGATCCAGGATATTCAGCACCTATAGGCCTCCTATTGATCTGTGGGGGGACTCCCTGGAAGGGAGGAAAGGGAACCTCCCAGACGTAGTCAGTGGATGCTACGCCAAAGTCTTCACACCGCTTTAGAATGCCTATATTAGCAGTCTTAAGACCTTTCAAGAAGATTTCCTTGCCATTTCGGTGATAGAAGATGCCGATGACGGTATTGCGCACTGCGAAAGAGGTCAATGTCAGAGCTCGTCCCGAATTCCCGGTATCCAATAGATGATTGAAGATCTGGATCAACAGCTCCGCTGGCAGAAGAGCCAGCGCACCATGCTGGACAGGGCGATACGGCTCCTTAGGGAGCGATGAAACCAAATGGCTGAGGTTGTCCATGATTTCTGAGAGGTTTGTAAATGAATGTTGAATGTTGCTGTAAATGCTGAGGGTGTTTGACCTGACTGCTGAGTGATGAATGCTCGTTGTTTCTGATAAACCTGATTTATCAGGAGTATGTGAAGATTAAATACATGCATTCTAACTCGCCTTCAAACCGACAGTGAAACAGACTATAGCATGATGAGCCCTTGAATGAGGGCGAGAAAACATGTTGGTTTGTTGCTGCGTTGTGTTCTGAAACATGGACAAAGCTAGATCCTCTGAACAGAAGAATACAAGTTGGATTTCTTTGTTTCGTTGGTCATATAAATAAACTCAAGTATCTTTGTATAGACAAAGATGGTATTGCTGACAAGAAGATCTCTTAACAAAGAACACTGGTTGAAAGCAAAAGAATGGAAACCAAGTCGAGCAGGAAGGGATTAATCCACGAGCACGAGCTCTCATGAGAAGCCATAGGGGATATAATCTGGGTACTTTGTTCCATACTGCAACCGATACGCCCTGACTGCACATCGATAGACAAAGGATCATCTCTGTATAGATTAGCCTAGGGCTAAATCTGCCTTGCCAACCTACACATGAGCTGGCCTGCGCTTCTACTCATCACAGGGCTAGCCCCGATTCCCACCGCCAGACCGGGTCCCCACCCATCCGACTCTTTTACCATGAAATATATCGCGGATGACTCTGCAAAATGTGCGGAACGGCAGCCTCCCTGTCATCTAGGTAGGGTAAAGGGCACTGGGTATACATATGTCCCTATGTAGATGTGAGCTCCAGGAACCTTTGTACTTCATCTACACAAGATCGTCACACTTGAAGGTGCTCCTTCGGCACTTTTCATGAGGGTCATGATTCAGATAAGGCCACCGGCTTTGTTTGGCGTAATGGGTCATTGAGACATGGGATCCGACTATTGGTATTAGTTCCCATTCAATCCTTTCTCACCAACCCGAGGGTCGGAGAAAACAGCCGCAAGATTAGAAATATACGGTGGCACATGTCCTTGGAAACCATTCAGGAAACGAAGACACTGGTAGTATTTGCAAACATCCCATTGCGAGTAGTAACAACTGGATCAAAACTGGTGTATTCAGGCAGTATCAAACCGGCAAAACTCGAGAGTAAATGGAGCATACATTATCATACAGAAAAGAACTACAGTTATGAATATTTCTCTTGCTGGGTACTCATCAATAACGCATGTATCTGTACCACCAGCCGTCGACAGTGTAGCAGACTCGGAGAGAGAACGAATGTACCCTGGTTGCCGGAAAGTTACCGACATTGTCAGTTGGAATATCGGACTCCTCCATGTCGGAGGGGAGCATCGCCGTGAGATCAACCAGACAGGCCTTCGCGTTACGCCTGAGGACCGAGACCCCCTGAGCCCGGATTTTATCCTCGACCTTTCGTAAGGACGTCAGGATTGAAACGAGGTGGCGTCTCTCGAAGCTGTCAATCCCTTGATACCTATCTAATAGGTTCAACTTTGCCTCCCATATATCGCTAACCTCACCGTCGTAGGTTGGCCTCCATCCAAGGGGATCTAAGAGGTCATTGCATAACTGCGTTGTTAATGGCCAAAGCTGAGTCCACAATGTGCCTCCCTTCCCATCTCGCCTGCCACGTGTTCTATAATCTTGGATGTATCGGAAGGTCCCCGGGCATTTCTCAAGAGGGGAGGTCAGCGTTGCACCTTGTCGCCATAGTTGCTTCAGAAAGACCTCAAGCACCGAGGGTGGGCAGGCTGAGTGCATCATCCACATAAACGGCGAGCCAAAATTCGACGTCTGTAGAGGTTTAAACTCCAAGTAATCCCATCTACCCCATAATCTAAATCTGGCTTCTGAATTGTATTTGGATGCCGGTATGTATTGTGGAAAGTTGAAGCCTTGGGTCGATAGATAGTCGATGATGCTGGCGACACCTTCGAGCTTGGCCCTATCGGTTTCTTTCAAAAATGCAAGGAGGAAATAGTGCGGAATGTGCCTTTGCCTCCCAGCGAACTCGGCTTGTTCGCCTATTTCTTCCGGTTCCAAGTCATCGTCAAAGTCGGTCCAGGTTGTGGCTATGTCACCACCGTTCTTCACGAGCCGCCGCAGTACAAAGAGGCATTGGTCTGCCGTTATTTTGCCCTCTTCAAAGGCAAAAACCAGGTAGTTAATTGGTTTGTGGTCAAGGTACGGGAGCAGGTCGCGGCGACCTATGGATATAGGTATCGTAGACTTTGCATGCTCCTTGTTCCAGATGACGTTCGAAGGGGCAGCGTTGTGTACGATGCATCGTTGAATCTGGGCAAAATCGCCCGCCTCCAAGGCTAGACGGTACGTCTCGTAGTTGAAACTTTGATAGAACGCATCGCTCACAGTGTGGTGTAGCCTGGACGACGTCAAGGCCAGGCTCTTTAAGCTTTGCCGACCCAGATGTTCCGTGATGGAGAGGATGATTTCGGTGGGCATCTTGGAAAGATAAGAGTTACTGGGTTGCTCTATCCGAGCTGGAAGCTCCTCTCCTGGAGCCTCGTGGTTGTCTGGTCCTTGATCGTTTGTAGGTGTCTGAGATGAGGTGGCACTGTCGCCTCCACACTCGATTTCGGTGGCCTTGGGTCCTCGTGGGTCACACATGTTGATGGTGGTTTGATGTGGGTGTTGTATGTGTTGGCTGTAATGCTATGTTCAGGAACTGTGTGGTGTTTGAGTAGTGAACTTGTTTCATCTAGGAAAAGGCATCTTGATATCTTCTTAAATGCTTCAACTGATACTATACTTAGCAAGTTTCTCTGTATCTAATATTTCTTTGTTATGAAAGGAATAACAAAGAGACCCTAATAAAAATAATTTACCCTCAACGGCTGCTGAAAGCCCTTTCACTATTGCAAACGTGAAAGGAGAGTTATACACTAGCATGCAGAACCGCCCATCACTGGCTGAGCATCAACAAAGGACATATTAGCATGCAGGGGGTGACAGGACTTTTGTTTCCTTTTCTCGCACAGATAAATTGAGATTTTGCTCTATCAAATGGCTTTTTAAGCGATGTACTGGTACTAATCGTGTATGATGGTGAAGTCGAGAGGATAGTGTGCCCCTATTTGGAGGGCATTTAGAAAATGGCACAATCACGGGGGCAAATCAATTTAGAGGAAAAAAATCATTCTTTATTCATACCTACCTAGATAACGCCGAAAGTATTCAAAAGACAAACCGCCTGAATACATCACTCTATAAGCACAACTATAGTCTCAGCAAGACACCCCTGACTTACCACTTCCGCAGAGGAATCTTGCACCAGTTGGGTTCTCTGTCAACCAGCCAATCGGTCTCTGCAAACCGCCATTTCTGCGGCCAATCACTAATGACGTTTATAGGCCCATTGACACGATACCGCCTCTGGTAGAATTGACCGCACGGAGCCTCCTGGAGACTCTCTGCCCAGAGCCTCTGCGGATCCCAGCGGAACCAGAGGCAGAATCTGTGCATCCTATCCTCTCGGTGTCTGAACTGAAAGTCTAGGAGCTGATCGTCGTCAAAGAAGTGTTCAAAGGTCATGCAGAGCTCGCGCCAGGAGGCTTTGGCGTCTCGCTCAAAGTCTAAACCTTCTGAGGCTTGGGCTCTGGCTTCAATCTGTCGTAAGGCGGATAGGATAGCGATGAGGAGGCGCTTCTCTACGTCGTCGACACCTTCGTATTCATGCAAGAGTCTCACCTTTTCTGTCCAAATGTCCCCAACCTCGCCGATGTAAAGGGGCTTCCACCTCTGTGGATCAAACAGGTCATTGTAAAGCTCGGCCACCAGCTCCCAAACCTGAGTCAGGATGATGGGCGCCGGGTCAAAGTTCGGCTCGTTTACGATCTCGCCGTACTTGAATTCCGACGGACAACTGCCTCGAGGACAAGTTAGGTTTACACCTTGACGCTGCAACTGCTTCAGAAAGGCCTCGAGAAGCGAGGGTGGACATGCGGACCTCATCAACACCGTGACGAGGAATGGCGAGTCGTAGTTCAGAGGAGTAAACTCGTCGTACTCCTCTCTACTTCTCAAAGTTGACCCTACACCCCGTACCGACCGTGGGAAGTTGAATCCCTGGGAGGATAGGTAGCATATCATCTTGGCGACACCGTCAAGCTTGTCCCTGTCGGCGGACATCTTGAAGGTGTGGAGTAAGGAGCAAGGCATATGCTTCATTCCTTGACTGAAATTGATATGGGTATCGGCATCAACGTACGAAGCGGTGATGTCAAAGTCATGTTCGACGAGCCACTTCAGCACCTCGAAGCACTGATCTGTCGTTATCTCATCCTTGTCGAGGCCCATAGATAGAAAATGAATCGGGCGGTGGAAAAGATGCGAGAACAAGGTGCTGCACCCACACTCTTTGAACCGACCGTCCTCTCGGAACCCGACCTCCCAGACTGCATCAACAGGGGCAGCCCCATATGAGGCGCACCGCTTTACCATACCTAGATCTCCCGATCTCAAGGCCTGACGAAAAACCTTGTACTTTCGACTAGAGTAGAAGTCAGGAAGCACGATACGGCGTAGGTTGGTACATGTCAGGGCCAGGCTCCTCAAGGTTGACTTTGACCGGAGCAAAGGCTTTAGGATAATGAGAAGAATCTCGTCAGGCAACCTGGAGAGATTAGCATTCTCAGACCCCTTCGAGATGGAAAGCTTCTCGAATGAAGCAACTGGGGCTTCGATATCTCCCGGCTGGGGCGGCGAGGCGGTGGCCTCACCGACATTCAGTCCCGGAGAGGCAGACATGATGATGCTGGTTATACTTCCCGCTAGGAAAGGCTGACGAGTTCTCTTCTGTATCGTGCAATATTGTTTTCTCCGGAATCGTGCGATGTGGAGGTTGAATATGCAACTCCACAGCTTATACTTCAACAACTTCCCTGTCTCGACCAGGTCTATTTATTACCATTTTTGACCTTGACAAATTCCTCATGGAGACGATCAAGTTATGGAAAGTCCCGTGCTGTCCTTATCAACCTTGGTATGCACGTAGTGTTCATCAGCACTGACCGAGCATGGACAATGGATACCTTAAAACAAAGACACTCGTAGACATCCTTTGAGCCAGAACATTAGCAATCAAGTTTGCATATTCTCTCATTGTTCAAAACACTCGTGATACTGCAGCTGATGATAGCCTCGGCTGTAATTACAAAGTTCTATGAAGGACTTGCGTCTATTCTCAATGTCCTTCCACAACTAGAAGGCTAGTCGTGGCACGAATACCCTTAATTCAACAAACATGATACATCTCGGTCCGAGAGATACGCGTAAAAACATGAATAGTTTACAAAGCCTTGCTTGTCCTAAAAAACATTCTTCCTCACGCCACGTCCGAGTGAACGGGTCGTGCTTATTATTTCAGGGGATTGCCCACCGGGGCGAAACAACGGGATTCCGACCGCCCACGAATCAGAAGCCACTGCCTCGCCCGATCCGGCAACCCACCCCGGGCCCCGTCCCCGGCCGGACAAACCCGATGAAGAGGTTGGTGCCGAAGTAGGGCTGGAGGATGCTGCCGTGAGTGCCGTGAGTGCCGTGCCAAGGAGGGAGAGAGTCTCGGCAGGGACCGAGCTATTGGGATATATAGATGGGACATTGAACGACAACTGATACTGTTTCTAGCACCTCAACCTCCCCTCGACATCTTCAACATGGTCTCCCTCTTCAAGAC
>JABCKD010002258.1:0-11823 GCA_013186415.1 Fusarium sp. NRRL 66088 | reverse complement strand
CCCTAAAGGGCCCCTACCACTAGCAATCCTCCTCTCTCCTCGCTCCCTCTCCCTCTCCGGTCATCTCCCTCTCCACTCGCACTGCAGTTTGTCCATTTCCATCCATTCATCCACCGACCTCAGCCGGCCGAGCCTCTGTTTCCGCCCATCGTCAATTTCTCCTCTCGATCGCCGCTCCTTTCTGCTCTGTTCTGCTCTCCTCGAGCTCGACTTGGACCTGAGCATCGTCGTCTTCCCTTCGACTTCGTTCTCGCCCTCGACACCGCCTCCGAAACAAACCATCCCGTCCCCCATCTCGATCCTCGCGCGTTCGTCGTTCGATCACAATGAATTCTCAAGGCCCCAGCGATGTGTCGCCCGAGGCTATGCAGTCGCGCATCCAGCAGGCCCGTCGCGAAGCTGAGACTCTGAAGGACCGAATCAAGAGGAAGAAGGATGACCTCGCCGACACAACCCGTATGTGCTTCTCCTCGTTTGCTCTCCCCTGACGGGTGTGATCACCCATCACATCAACACCCGCGATGATTGCATGGAACTGAGCTGTAAACAATGCTCCCCATGCGCGCTCAACACCATTCCGACATGGTCTTGTTCCTGTTAGAGAAATCAATACTAACGCGGTCTTTCCAATCCACCAGTTCGCGCTGTCGCGCAACAGGCCCACGAGCCTATTCCCAAGAACCAGCTCATGAAGGCCAAGCGGACGCTCAAGGGTCATCTGGCCAAGATTTACGCCATGCACTGGTCTACTGACCGGAGACACCTCGTCTCCGCTTCTCAGGATGGCAAGCTCATTATCTGGGATGCTTACACCACCAACAAGGTCCACGCCATTCCCCTCCGCTCATCCTGGGTCATGACCTGCGCCTATGCCCCCAGCGGCAACTTTGTTGCCTGCGGTGGTCTCGACAATATCTGCTCTATCTACAACCTTAACCAGCAACGCGATGGCCCCACGCGTGTCGCCCGCGAGTTGTCTGGCCACGCCGGCTACCTGTCCTGCTGCCGCTTCATCAACGACCGCAGCATTCTCACCTCGTCGGGTGACATGACTTGTATGAAGTGGGATATTGAGACGGGTCAGAAGGTGACCGAGTTTGCCGACCATCTCGGCGACGTCATGAGCATCAGCCTCAACCCGACCAACCAGAACACTTTCATTTCCGGTGCTTGCGACGCCTTCGCCAAGCTCTGGGATATCCGCGCCGGCAAGGCTGTTCAGACCTTTGCTGGTCACGAATCCGACATCAACGCCATCCAGTTCTTCCCCGACGGCCACTCGTTTGTGACCGGATCCGACGATGCCACCTGCCGTCTCTTTGATATTCGCGCTGATCGTGAACTCAACCTCTATGGGGTAAGTGTGGGTCTTTTGGAAATTGGCTCCTGAGCCTACGCTAACGCAATTGGTAGTCTGAGTCCATTCTCTGTGGTATCACCTCGGTAGCCACATCCGTCTCTGGACGATTGCTCTTCGCTGGTTACGATGACTTCGAGTGCAAGGTGAGCATTGCTGTCTGGCTCGTGACATTGTTCTCGGGCACGGATAATTCGACTTCTGCTAACACGACATAGGTGTGGGATATTACTCGGGGTGAGAAGGTTGGATCTCTCGTCGGCCACGAGAACCGAGTCAGCTGCTTGGGTGTGAGCAACGATGGCACAAGCTTGTGCACTGGCTCATGGGATTCTCTGGTGAGTAACCTGTTGAACTATGGAAGGCCTTACGGCCGTTTTCTCTACCTGGCTCCGAATGCTAGGATGAGTTCCCACAATGGAGTTGACACTAACATGATACTCAGCTTAAAATCTGGGCCTACTAAACGCTGTTTGCGACCACGATGGACCTTTTGTCTGGATATACAAATGCCAGTACGCGCCGCGGCCTCTATACCATCTGCGTTTAAACGATTGATTATATCGCCCACCGATTTCGAGCAGGACCAACGACGCCCATCACAGTCGCGACTATTGGCGTACGCAGGACGACGTGACGAACCGCACCTATCTCTCACACATACCCTCTACAGACGACTTTCCCCGGCCGGACGCACGCGAGAACTCGAATGTGGGCTGTTTTCCCGTGGTGGACTTGGGAAAGAAGATACACTAGCTGATGCGATACCTCCATTTCTTTTACTTTTTCGTCGTTGTTTTCCTCATCGTTTCTTGTCTCCCTCCGCACTGCAAAATTCTCTGCACCATAGTTTCCCCTTTTCTGACACAACTTGGGTTGTTAGTAATGGGTGGTTGTATTACTGGATGGGTTTCCTCTGTGTTCTTCAGTTGCCCTCTGTATGCGCCTCGAGTCTCCGCGGCACGCACTTCTCGGTTCCGACCGTTTTTCTACTACAAAGCGATAATTCAACGAGCCGGGGTCAGCTGTGGGAGGACGATTTCATACTGGGGGAATCCAAGGGAGTTGACGGCTATACCGAGCAAAAATTTCAGACCTCGAGATAATACACCATGATGTTTCAAAAGCTATCCACACTTGCCGCCTTCCTGTCGTTTTCAGCCGCTGGCATATATCACGAGTTCTGAAATCCTTCGGACACCCCCTGGATGGACATGTTGCTGGTAGAGCTGCTGCGATTTGGAACGAGATGGGCTATGAGCTCAGCTGAGGTGAGGAACCTGGACTTTATCAGGGACTCGATACTCGAGGGGGTTCATTTGGCCTGGTGATTATGCCTAGGAGGATGAGGTGACGTTCTGAGCATGGTGTTGTCGATGGTTTCTATGCTGTCATGGTTCTTTTCCCGGGATTCTCTTGTTGCACTGTTTCTTGATTTAGTTATTACATTGGACGGATAGTCCCATCCAGGCTTGACTCCCTCGTCGACGGTTGAGGGATAAGGATGAGGTTGTGTCATGACTCGGGAGGCTATCATGCGTTGATTTTGAAATGTTGCTGCGGTCAAGGAGAGATTTGCAGGGAGATGGGATGATAGAGGAAATAGATATTTAATGGTCCCCTTCTTGAGACTTGGCCTCCTATCGTCTTGGAGTGATGTTTTGCGATGAATCATAGGGAGGAGGCAAGGACTGAAGTATCTTGTCGTGAAAAGACGTATGCGATGTTAGGGGGAAAGGAAACTGGTCATGCTGCAAAACACGATATGCAAATATGGGCGGGTGACGGGCAATATCACTCTTCCAACTGAGTGTCATGACTGTTTTGCAACTCCTGGCTGGTAGTAGAGGGGATAAATGGATGTAGAAGCATGTTGGACGTATACCTTGGCTTGCCAGTACCCTCATAACTCGAGGCCTGGCAATGGTCATGATTGTAAGTGCACTCTCTGACACAAGTACGCGAACGTGTAAGATCGGGTTCCAAGTTTGAAAGTTCGTACAGTTGGGGACAGAACAGTCTTTAAGGGCAAACCAGCGCTTCTCTGTCGGGGAGTCGGACATGTTGAATGAATCAGGGAATTCAATAACTTTCCGCTCCCACCCGCGGCGTTAGCCATCAGGAGATCAAGACAAAGGAAGATGCACGTTATATGACGATGGCTTGACGGAAGAAGCAAGAATATGCAATGTGGAAAAAAAAAACAAGAAAACAAACATGGGAAAAAAGACTGGCGCCTCTTGTTGGACCGTTGGGTCAAACATCACGGGATGGAATCGATATGCGCTGTCAAACATTGGTATTACAGGAGCGCGTACCTGATGATGGTCCGAGACTGATCGAGTCGAGTCCACAGTTTCTGCATCTACGACGGGACAAGGAGATGGTCTCCAATTCTGAGAGAGTAATTAGGGAGAGGGAGTAACATGGAGATTACAGCGTTGTAGTCTGGCAGCCCGAGATCTTAAGATGTGCGTTAATGCTTTAGCTCCCCTTCACCAAGGAGTAGAAGCCAAGCCAAGGAGAGCGGTCAACGATCGAAATGTCCTAAGGAGGTTCTCCCGACGCCGTCTGTTCTAGAAACGTTCGGCGATGCCGGGGTTGCTGCTACCTCAAGCCTCAAAAGGGACCCGCCACGAAGCCTGGCGCAATTTACAGGCATTGAGGCATTCTTGCGTGTGTTGTGGCTTGAGGAGGAACGTGCTATGAATAGAATCATTTACGCGCCGTGGGGGGAGTAAGTGAGGTTGTTGAGCATGGTCTTGCTTTTTTTACATGCTCCTCGAATTATTGAGTCTTTAATGAGGGTTGGGGTCTGGGGAAATAACGGTGATGGTTGATCTTGATGATGTGCATTAGGAGTGCCGGAAGAGGGTGCTAGAGGAAACGATTGTGGGTTGATTGTGGTTTGAAGAGCTGATGATTATGGCACTATTCTCGGCGAGTGCTTTCTTTTGTTTGAGAGTACCGTAGCATGGCTTCGTCTTTGTCTGGTGTTGTTGGTCTTTGATGCAGCCAAGCCATCTTCTTACATCGAACCATGGACAAGGCTGAAGCGTTAGACACGAGCCAAGTAAACAAAGAACCTGCCCAGGACGAAATGGACTCGGCGGCAAATGCGCGCATGATGCCATGGTTCTCGACGAACAAAGCCATCTGCCCGGTTACTCTCGCCGAGTCTCTGCGTTCCGTTCCCGGCAATGCACTCATGGGCTCGTCAGAGGCTACAAGGTTGCCAGTCAGCGATGCACCCTGCTTGTTCTCGACTTTCTTTTCAGCTCTCTCTCTCTCTTTCCCTCTCTCAGGCAAAACACACGTAGTGTGAAAGAAGAGCCGAGGCCGTCCTCGTGCCCATGCTCTGTCGTCGTCACAGCCGCGCCGTGTGTGGACGTTTCCGGAAACTTTGGATTCCGTAGGTAGCGCCACCGCCATTGTTCTCATCGTGACTTGGCTGAGTGAGACAAAGACAAGGACAAGAAAAAAAAAGCAAAGCCTCAATTCATTCATGGCTGGACCCGGCTTATTCGAGAAGCCAGTGCACGGGATGACTGCCGAAACCGTGCATACCACGACGTTGATGGTTGACATAAATATCAGAGCAGTCTTTGTTGTGATACTCTTGATTAGATGCGTGCCCTATTTTCGTCGACGCCAAAGCCTCGCGTGGTAGGTTGCAGCGCTCGGAAGTCGCGTGCGCCATCATCGGCTCTTCTCTCTTCACCGTCTGTTTCGACGAGCGAGATCAGTGTCCCCCATGTCGTTTACTGGTGTGAAACAAGAGCATGAAACAAGGGCGGTTTGCGCTAGCTAGGTAGCGTCCTCGGTCTAAGCCCGTGGGACCGGGACTGGGACGGGACAGATGAAGAGTCGTCATGCTCATGCTAAGATGCTGGGGGGAGATGAGTAAGAGTAGGATCGGTAGGGAAGACCGGGCGATATCAGAACCTGGTATTGAATGGCTGAGTCTAGGGATTGGCTGAGACGAAAGTACGGTAGTCCCTCTCCCATTGGAATTCATGAGGGAATTCGGAGGCAGCGTGGTCGAGGTAACGCCGGGATGGGATGACACTCGAATTGCGTCTTGGTTTTCGCCGTTTCCCGCTATGATATGTGACGAGTGAATCAATCATCTTACGTTGGCAGGAACTGAATGGAATCCTACACCTCGTGGACATTGACTTGGGAACACTTGGTGGTGAGACCCATGTCCCAGTCGGCAGATGGAGTGGAGGATTGTCTCGCATGTGATTGGTTCCCAGACACGAAATGGTTGGCCAGAAGATGCCACTTCATGCCAGGAACCCGAGGCACCTCAGAGTCTGTTTCTGGACAGCCGCATGCTGCAGAGCCCGACCCGTTCTCACTCGAACGAGCTGCTGCAGTGGGCGATTCAGCGGGCGGGGTGGAACGCTTCAGGTGTTGCTGCTGTTGCTGACTGAGAATCGAGTCCCGTCCAATCCGTCGGGTTGGACAGGGCAGGACAGGGCTCACAACTGCCAACAACATCAACACCACCACGTAATATTCATGTTTGCATCACCAACAGCGTCTGGAACCATCAGAATTCCTCATCTCCTACTCTGCTTGCGCCCCTGAGCAACGCATTCATCCATTCTGTCACTGCTGCATCAAGCTCATTTCTTGACCCATTGACTTTCTCGGCCAGGTGACCCCGTAGCGCAACGTTGCCATTTCCCATCCCATCCGTGACAACCACCCCCCCGGTCATGCCGATGCCCAAAACAAGACAGAAGCCCTCCAGCCGCCCGTCCGCCACGCACCAAGAGGAGAAACCGTTTGGTTTTTTTGAGCCCCCTCTGCTAATTAATCCCTGTCTGCCTGTGGCGACCGCGCCCCTGGCTACTGGTGTGGCTTGCAGATTTCATCGACCTTCTCGTCTTGTTGTCGCATCACTTCCCGACCCTTCATCCTTGTCCTCCACCTCCTCCAGACACACGCAAGCAAGCAAGCAAGCAAGCAGCGCAGTCATCAGCTCCGTCGCATTCCCCCCTTCTTCGCAACCCTCTGCGCGCGCCCTGCAACGTGCGCTCGATCCCTGTTTCGCCCGACTCTTGCGCCCTCGTCCAACGTGTCGTCGCGACCCCGTTTCTCGGTTCACGAGGTGGCTCGACCGCGTTCCTCTCTTGTTTCTCGTCAACCTTGCTCCCGACTCCTTACATTCCTCTCTCCTCACGTCGTCACTCGACCCGGTTCTGAAACAGCCCGACTCCCAAAAGAGGATCCCCTTCCTCCGCTTTGTCGACTCTGCCCTCCGTTCCCAGCTTCCGATCTCACCGCCCTTGCCCTTGCCCTTGTCTTGACACTCCTCCAGGCTTCAATCTTCGGCTTTCGCCTTGTGCCTTGTTCCTCACCCCTGCTCCACATCTTCCAGAACGATACCCGTCTGTCTCCAAGTCCAAACCCTGACGCTGTTCTGACGCTGCCCTCCATCAACCACACCCTCCCTCGAGATACATATTAAGAGCCTCCCCCCCATCAACTTGCCCACCATGTCAACTGCTGCTCAAGAAGAGTTCAACGACCTTGTCGCCAAGAACACCCATCGCGAGACTCTCCACCCCGAAGATCGCAACGACTCTGATATTGAAGACCTCGACGAGGAAGACTTCTTTCGCAACAACCAGATCGACGCCGCTATGCGCATGCCTACTATGGATCGCCTCACTGGCGCTGGCGCCACTGAGATCAAGCTCCCCCCGGCCTCTTTCGACAGCGGCCGCTCCACTGGCGTCAAGGGCGTCATCGCTGATGCTCGAAACTACGAGGCTGCCCGCAAGAACAAGTGGCGACACCGCGTGCGCACTGCCCGCAACAGCATCTTTGGCATCGATGCCGCTGTCCAGCCTCCTCCCAGGAGTGATACCAGCGAATCCGAAGATGATGTCAAGAGTGATGCGGATGAGGAGTCTTTCCTCCAGCAGTGGAGGGAAAGCCGGAGGCGCGAGCTTGAGAGCGAGGCCAACCGTGCCGTGAGGAACCGGAGAACCAGCCCCAGTGTTCGTGTCTATGGCAGACTGGATGAGGTGGATGCTCTGGGATATCTCGACGCTATTGAGAAG
Organism: Fusarium sp. NRRL 66088; assembly: GCA_013186415.1. Taxonomy (NCBI): domain Eukaryota; kingdom Fungi; phylum Ascomycota; class Sordariomycetes; order Hypocreales; family Nectriaceae; genus Fusarium; species Fusarium sp. NRRL 66088. The sequence goes on along the minus strand of JABCKD010002258.1, from coordinate 4,386 downwards.
GTGGGACGGGAAACCACCGTTGTCGTCTTTGTCTATGACCATGAGGTATGCTTCACCTTTTCTATTTGAGATGTAACAGAATGCTAACTTGCGCAGTGCGAGGTTTCGGCTACTATCGAGTCGGCACTTATGCCTCTGGTCAAGAACAACCCTGAGGTTCACTTTGTCAAGGTCCACTACGAGGAGATCGAGTTTGACAACGCCGCCGTGCCAGCTATGCTGGCCTACCGGAATCAGGGCGACTTGTTTGCCAACCTGACTGGTCTGATCGAGATGATCCCCGACGACGAGGTCTTTGGCACCTCATCGCTGAAGGAGCTCTTCCAGAAGCACACCATCCTATGATATGTCCGGACCATATCACGCCATATCACACATAACTTACACTAATGCGGCCATGTCTACGACAACAACAATCACTATTACTTCTCGTAGTCGTCAGGCCACCTTGACGACTCTTATTACGATACCCCAGACACAGCGCTAGCTCCCACAGGAGGGATAGATTCACGCTGGCCTTTTTTTTTTTCTCGTTTCCTTTGTCATATTGAAGGAGTTTGGATCCAACGGAGTCTGCACTGCACTGCCTTTTTACAGTCTGAACTCGGGTTGAAAGAGTGTGATGACGGGCGGAGCCCATGGGATAGAATACGGGAATTCATGGGATGATGAAGATAGAGATACCCTACCTTATGTGGACACCTGGGTACTTGGGATGGGAAGGGAGGGATAGATACTATGAATTCGCTTGATATTGAATTGCACGAATAATCATGAGATTGGAGGTCCATCTTGGCAGTATAGAAGCATCAATCAAAGATTCCAAACATTTTGATCCTCCGTCTAAGTAATCCAATTTGATTGATAGTGCCATTATCATTGCCCAGCACCTGGGTCCTGGGTCAAGGAAAAAACAAGACACTATATAAGCATGTGAGCTTAACTTATCCTTCTCGAAAGATGATCTTCAAGGTAGAAGAAAAAATAGATAGGAGAGCTCTAAAGCATTACTATTATTATAATACATTACTTGATATTTTTATCTTTGTACAAAACCATCTTTTAAATCTGAGATGTGTTACTCAATACTCTTTGCCGTTCTGGTGTATCGTTTATTTCTTGACCGTCGTGCCGAGGTAGCTGACTGGGCAAATATACAACAATAAGATGGGCTGGGATCACCAGGCCGATTCTCGAGATTGACCATAAATCACCGATGTAATAACCTGCCAAGTCCTCACAAAGAAGTGTCGCAAGTTGTCTTCTTCATTGGTGGAGGCTTGCCGTGAATAAGCCGGAAGTCGAGAGTTGTGGCGGTTACAGAGAGAGCCTCATTACAAACTCGGTGTGTTTCAAAAGGAGGGCAACAGCCTGGTACTTTGAAAGTGAAGTTGCCCGTGGTTGTCGTGAGTTAGCATGTATGGTTGGTCAAGGTGGCTTTGAGGAGTCATATTGAGACGAAAGGGTGAGGATGCATATAGGCACGCACGCACGAGTTTACCCACGAGAGTCTTACGTCATACGACGCCGAGACAACTTTAAAGGGATACGGGCCGCCAAGGGGATGAAAGACAAGACTTCAGCCCTGAGGGAGCGTGAGAAACCCTCGGCCAGATCCAGGCCCCCACGTCGGGCTCAAAGAGTTCTTTGAAGTCTGGAGGCCATGATATGGCGCAAAGGAAACCGACAGCGGTGAGGAGATAGCAATCAGTTTGACTAGCCCGTACGAGGCCTAAACTGTCAAGTGAACGAGTCGGTTTCGGCGGTTAATGGCGAACCTGGCCTGACAGGAGATGCAAAGGAGGTTGTAGAGATGCTCACGCGGGCCAAAAGTGGATTAATCGAGCGAGGGAAGAGGTCTCAAATACCCCGCAGTTGCGCTAGGGAGAGTCACGACGGTTCTTGGTGGGGGGCGGAGCTTGCGATAGCGGCATGCATGGCGATAACGATGGCATCAGTGACAGCACCCTTGGTTGAAGGCAGAGAAGATACCTACAACAGGGAAAGAGAAGGATATTTTGAAGTCTCTTGTGGTAAATGTGAATACTTCTCAGGCTCTACTCCTCATCAGGGTACCCAGCAGACAGAAGAAGGCTGAAGATGGGACTTAGGGGACCTTTGATCTGACGCGAATGGCATGGATGGGGGGGACACTGGTGGATCCTTCAAGGTGCTGCCGACAGGGACCCCAGTTTAAGTGACGACAGTGAGGGACAGGAAGGCATCAAAGATGAGAAACACTTCGGCCGTCAGAGAAAGAGGGAGAAACTGTGTTTTTGTTGAATATGCAAGACGGGAATTTCCCAAACTGTAGTCATTGGCCTTTGACTCTTTTGCCCTGCGCCGGTAGAGTTCGGGTACAATACCAAATGGAAATCGAGAGGTAGCAGGTACATCGATATCTGCCTCAGCGTGATCCACCGCACCTCATGCTCTGTCAGCCGTCCGTCTTTATGTGAATTGGCCTGCTTGTCTGTCTGCCTTGGTCTCCAGCCTGCTTCTTCCACTCTTCATCGGCATAAAAAAAGACACGTCTTTCAACCTCATGGAAACACTTGTTCATCTCTCCCACCGTCCGCTTGATATCTCCGGCTTTTTTGCGCTTGCCCGACGCCAAGCGTGCCTCCCATCTTATCAGCAGCTCCCGAGCTAAATTAATACATCCCAAACTCACGACCCAAACTCCCGGACTGTGCGCCTATCAAAGTCACACCCGTTTTTGCGACATCCTCCCCCCATCAAAGGTCTTCAGGGCAAAGAGAACGCCAGGGCTTTCGTTTGACTTTTTTTTTTCGTCCCTCATCTCTCGAAATCGCCCCCCCTCTGCCTGCGACGACTCTTTTTTATTCACCCGAGCTTAAAACCTGCAGACAGCGCAGCTTCTGCCCAACCCCAGGACCGCATCTGCTTCTCCACCTGTTGTTTGCCTCGTTCTCGGTCAAAGGACAGCCCCAGGCAGGCAGGCAACCAGCTCGAGACGCCTTCACCACACGGACCCGGAGGAACCTGGAACAGCGATTCTTGACCATCTGTCAGTTTTTCTTTCCTTTCCCTTCTTCAGCTTCAACTTCTCCTTCTTCCAACTTCCCTCCTGGACTCATCGCAATTACACCTTCACCTTGATGCCCTGAGGCTGTCTTTCCCCCCCGCCATCCATCGCCTCCTACGCCTACTCCCCCTCCCCATTTCCCGGCCATCCGCTCACCCCTCACCTTCATCCCGCACTCTTTTGCCCCTCGTCAACTTCACCTGACACCTCATCCTCATCATTTCATCCTCGACAGGCTGTACCCCGCTGCTATGAAGCTGGTGATGGAATAGCCCAGCTCAGCCCGTCTTCGCTTCTTTGCTCTCTCGCCTCGTTATGGAACGGCAGGACCCTGATACTCCCTGCACCCCGCCTGCCGTCATTCGTGATACTGATTCCCGATCGACTCGCCCATCACTATCGTCATCGCCCTCGGCCTTTACGCTTACACAAACCCACCAGCGCCGCTCGACGACACCCATCTCCTCTCGCCCACCGACGCCGGCGAGCAACACATCTACGCCTGCAGCACCAGGCCGAAGCCCGCTCTGGACATCAGAGCCTACTCTTCGATTCCCTCGACCACAAGGCAGCCGGCACCTCGCCAACTGGATCTCGTCCAGCAACCCCGACATCATGCGTGTCACAACCACCGTCGAGGACGTCGGCTTGTCCGAGTCCACATATGAACTAATCTCGGGCACCGACACCGAGTCTCAGGACGGCAACTATACCGGCTCTATCACCGAGTCCGTTGGCTCCCTCGACTTCCACCGTCCCGACGACGTACACAGCTTCGCCGGCACCGAGCAGACCAACGACGACGAATCGCTTACCGAGGAATATGAGCCTCTTTCTCAACCCTCCCAGCAGGGCTCTGAGGAGAGTCCCGACACCAACGACGCCGCGCAGACCTCGCCGCAAGAGCAGAGTTGGGCAACTGTTGTCAAGAACGGGTCACATCCCGAGGTTGAACAGGAGCTTGAGCCCCAACACCAACCCGAACCCGAGATCAACGCCGAATCCGAGTCCGAATCAGAGGATGAGGACCTCTCAAGAACCTCTCTCGACTATACCCAGCAGAGCCTCAAGGCTCCGTCGATTCCCACCCCCGACGCTAGCAACATCATGCAACCACCTTCTCCTGATGATATCGAGGAGGATGCAGACACAAAGCGGGCAAGATTCCACACATGGCTCAGAGGCGTACAGGCCACAGAGGCCCGCCCTTGGCAATCAGTGCTGGATGCTGCAAGTTCGGCACTTCCTGGCCTGCTCTTTGCCCTTGTCCTGGCGGCTTTGATCCCCGTCTTCTTCTCCCCACCTTACAACACTGCGGCACCCCACACCCCCGCAAC
>JABCKD010002228.1:0-11910 GCA_013186415.1 Fusarium sp. NRRL 66088 | reverse complement strand
CTCTTCATCTTGGGTGGCCATTTCCCATCTCCACCATTCTGGTCTCTCCCCAAATCCGATATCGTCGACTCTTCTAGCTCACCCGACCAAAAGGGTTTTTTTTCTTCTCCTTCACTAAACCACCTTTGCTGTTAGATCAAGGTACGGGGACGGGGGGGCAAACTAACCCCCACCGCGCTCCGGTATTGAGCTTGGATTAATTCGGAAGCCAAGCACCATCGGGAGAATGCACGGGCCAGTTTCGGTAGGTGAGAGTGGCTTCACCTGGAGAGCCGCTTCCCACGTTGTCAGTCACGACATGGCCCTGACAGCTGTTGCGCAAGCACATGGACTGTTAGCCACTCACTCATCCACGCACACACGCTCTGCTTCTGGAGCTGTCCCGAAACGAAAAGGTCTGCCCGAGAAAGGACCTCCAACTCCACCATCGCTGCTCCGTGAGGCAAGGCGTTTAACTCTGACCTCGTCCAGGCTCTGATGTGTTCCTGTGACGAGGCCCTGCCCATCCTGTTCATGCCGAGTTGTCTCCCCTATTGTTGTCTCCCGTTCAGGCCCCTTGATACTCACCTGTTTCTCGCCATCGGAGCCGACCGTGCGAGTCAAGGATGCCGCTAAGAGCCTCTGAAATGCTTAGCAAAAGTCATCACTTTGCTATTCCCGTGTCGCTCACCCGCGATCCACCACGCAGCCGCTCTGCATGAAGCCGCGCGCCCTGGACATGTACCATTTTCAGGGTCCTCCGAGCGCACCGCACCGGGGTCCGTCGTCGTCGTCGTCCTAGCTTATGATTGGCTCCCAGGTTAAGGGTCTGGTGGATGTGGATTGTTGACCAAAAAGGCTTGTTTGTTTGAGGAACTGCGAACTGCTGATTAATGGTTTCTTTAGTTATCAATCTCGCCGATGATCCTGGTGTGCCCGAACTTCAGGGTTGACGAACTCTCTATTCCCATGACGAATTCCGTGTCATCAGCGGCGTCGACTTTGAACGCCATGTTACCCATCTCCAACTGTTGGAGAAGCAAAAGATGATGGTGTGCACCAGTTTCTTCCCCTCATTCTTGGTCACGTTCTGTTCATTTGTGCCCTCGCTGGAATGATGGTGTTGGCCTCGTGATGCTGTTTCTTGATCATTACTGACGCACTGATATTACCCTGCAGCAGTGACATTGGCATTCAAGAAGGTCAATCAAAATCCTCACATTGGCACATCTGGGCATTGTTCAGAAACAAGGTTTGGCTTCTGATGATTCTACAGAGCCAATCTCGATGTCTCGATATGCCTTAAGAGCCAGCAGGTTCAAGCTAGCGAGACATGGCAGACATCATCTGGCATCTTGGACATCGTCATTCACAGACTTGGCGATCATGAGAACAACGCCCAAACGGTCTAGGCCGACGCAAACCCTCATGTCTCGATACATCTGAGCTCGAAACCCCTCATTGAGGTCGAGGATAGGATACACCGGTGTGGACGACGAATCGAGCTTTGGTCATGTCAGAAGGTGGTTTCGAGTCCCTCCTAGACTACAGTATTCGGCTTCTTACAACCCTTCTACAACTGCTCAACTATGCATACGCCAACAATCTCTCACCTCGCTAGTACCCATTATCGGGACTCTACCATTCGAGGCCATCATATCTTCATCTCACATCTACAGTACACCAACAGCAACGCTTCACACCAACACCCTTCGCCGAAGCCATCTACACCAAATCACACCGTTTTACACAGACGCCTCTATCCTATCTAATCGTGCCAAGAAATGTACAGCATGATGCCAGCGCCTACGGCAACAGCCGTGAACTGAATTAGTGTCTTCTTGAGCTCCTGGGCCTTGTTGGGGCCGGTCTCAAGGAGTTCAGGGATGACGGCAACAGTTCCGACGTAGAGGAATGTGCCGGCCGTGAAAGGCAGAAGCATGTCGCCCCAGGTCTACAAGAACATTGTCAGCAAACTCACTACAGCGCGCCTGAGCCTACAAGGGCAAAGGATAAGTAAACTTACCAAGCTGGTTCCCCAGAGACCCTCATTTCGGCCCATGGGCACGTCACTGCTGGGGCTACCAAATTCCTGGATAGCAATGCCGATCAGAGTACCGAGAAGAGCACCCAGGGCAGTGATGAACTGCGAACCCATGGCGGCGCGCTTGGAGAAGCCGGACTGAATAAGCAGGGCAAAGTCGCCAACCTCGTGGGGGATCTCGTGGAAGAAGACGGCAACGGCGGTGGTGGCGCCAATGGTAGGCGAGGCGTAGAAGCTGGCAGACATGGCGAGACCGTCGGTGATGTTGTGGGTGAAGTCGGCGCTGCAAATCATGTCAGTGATATTCTCGCGGAATTTCATGCCGGTATCGGGGGACTTACATGAGGTTGAGGTAACCACCCAGCTTGACACTGGGGTTGATCTCCTTCTCAGTGTTCTCAACGGCATTGGCAACAACAGCCCCCTTGTCCTCGCTACCCTTCTTGCGCGACTTGACGACTGAATCCGTAGCATCCACACCAGTCGAGAGGGCCTTGTCCTCGGAATGCGAGTGCGAGTGCGCATCACCGTGTCCGTGCGAATGGTCATGTCCCGCTCCACCAGTAGCGATTCGGAGACCCTTATCCATGGCAACAAAGGTCATGAAGCCGACCAAGATTCCAAGTCCCAGGATGAGGTTGCGGTTAGGCTCGACAAGAACAAACTTGACAGACTCATCGTGGTCCTCGCCAACAAAGATCTCGGGAAGTAGGTGGAAGAGGGTATCTCCGAGAAGACCGCCGACGGCGAAGGCGACCATGACGGACAAAGAGGCGGGGTCGATGTTGGTCGGGCATAGGGCGAGGAGGAAGTTGGGAGGACCCGAGATGTAGAGAGTGGCGAGGAGAGCGTTGACGGCGGGGGAACCGGGGAAAAGGACGGCGAAGAGGCGCGCGGTGAGGGAGGAGGGAGCTGCAGCGTGGTGGGCGTGCTTAGCAGCGTTGAGGTCTTTGACGATGGGGCAGGTCTAGGGGCACGGTTAGACGGTTGTCTTGGTATATGGGCATGTATAGAACGGTATACATACCTGGAGCTGGGCGTCGAGCTCATCGAGACTCAGCTTGCCCACATCTATGCCAGTGAGGCTCTCAACATGCTCATGCTCATGGGCGTGGTCATGGCCGGCAAGGACAAAGCCGACCAAGAGCGCGAGGCACAGAGCGGAAAAGAGGACGCTCTTGCGAGGGAGCGCCATGATTCTGTATGTGAATTATACTATACCTACGGGAGAGAAGGACAAGAAGAATATTACAATACAATGAATGAATGCAAGGGAAGGGAAGGGAAAGAAGAAGCGTGTAGATGGAAGTGGAGGACACCTTGTAGAAGGAAGCCAGGGGGGCCAGAGACAGGTCGCCACTTTTTTCCCTCCCAGCTGTCGTGCCTAGTGGTTGTGCGCGTGGCGCGCCGCGGCGCATGCAGGGGAAGCTGAGCTATTATTGATCTGGGGCTGAAGAGTGAAGAGAGGTCGGCGCCCGACAAGGCAACGGATCGTCGGGCCTGGGCTTTTCTGGCATCAATTGATGTCGCATTTAGCCTTTTGAAAGAATTCCGTCTGTGTTTTGTCGGGTTGATTCTTTAATGCTGTGATATCTTGTGTCTAATGGACACATGTCAGTCAGCTTGTTCAAGGGTTCGAGATCAGGTAGGTAGGGATAGTTATTGCATACCCTGGTCACGCGACATTCTACCTCACAGTCTAGACCTGATTCTATTCAAAGACTTTTATTAGTTAATCAACTATTCTCAGTAGTAAATTCTCGAATGTCTCTTCAGCTCCTATCGATTCGTGTCGCGTTTCTTAACGTCTACTGCCTCAAGCACATGGCTATACGGGCGTCTCTGTCATAGAAGTTGCCATGTTTTGTCCATCTACGATACTTCTACTTGATAAGATGAGGATGATCCTGAGGAAAACTATTAGGGAATGTATACATAAACATAAGCAGCAAACTCTGATATATATGATCGTTTTTGGGTAGTTTTATGATGATTCTAGGCATAGTAATATACTCATCACCTCTTTAAGCAAATGCAGGGATACCTCCATGCTTCATCTCATCTTGAAACACCACGCCGAGAACAATGTTTGCGCCGACCGCCCGGGAGTCTCGGCAGGATCTCGGAGCCGAAGCCGGGGCCATCCCGGGGTGGACATGACGATCAAACCTAGACCTTACGCTTCTTCCCGCAGCTGAGGTCGTACAACGGCTTTTTAGTCAACTTGGACCCAACAACGCCAAAGCTAGGATTCGACGACTGAGTACCGGCGTCGAGAAGAGTGTACCACCAGACATTAGTGCTACCAAACATGGGACATCCAACACCTTTCCAGTATGTGCGAGCGTTGTTGATCGAGGCTACACCCTCACCAGATGTCTTGCCGCTAATGGGCCAGCCTGTCTCTGTGATCCATATCTCTTTGCCCCCAGCTACAGCTGCGACTTTATCCTTGGCAGCATGGAAGAGACTCGGGCCCTCTGATACCGGATTGTGCTTGGTATCTTCGTAGTAAGGGTATGCGTCCATGCCGAGCCAGTCGCACGCGTCGATGACGGCCTTGTTGGAGCCGTTAACGTAGGCCGTCCACGTATCGACGTGACCGATGGGGATGGTCTCAAGACAGGTGCCCTTGACAGCATTGCGTGTCTGTGAGATGTAGTTTACCAGAGTATCTGGGTCAACACCGGGGTTCTCCTTGTTCTTGACACCAATGGGCGAGATACGGTAGAGATCCTCGCTACCCACAGAGATGCCTGCGACGAGATGATCCAACTGACCACAGTACATCTCTACAGCTTTCTTCAGGGCTGCGACTTCATTGCCAAAGACTGCGTCGCCACCAGAGGCCCAGAGACCAAACAGGAGACTGGTCTTGGTCTTTATGGCGGCCGGGATGGCAGAGACGGGATCGTTGGGTGTTCCTCCCTGTATCATGGTGTAGAGACGTGCACTGGTGAATGCTCCGCCGGTGCCCTCGAGGGAGGCAGCTGTTTTAAACTCGTTTTCAAAGTCGGCTTGGGTTTTGGGGCTACCGTCGGCTAATGTGGTGCCGTAGTTGAAGCCTTGGAGGGCTGCGCTGGTTACCCCGAGGGTGACTGCTAGGGTGAAGAGAAGACTGGTAGAAGGCATTGTGAGGGCAGATGTCTTCTGGTAGTGTTCAAGCAGTGATGAGCGAGTGTATTGATAGCGAGGACATACAGACCGAGAACGAACGAGAATGTTGAGAGAGTGTGAGAGTTTGAAGAGAACATGCCAGGTCAGGAGGGAATAGACGATGAATACACCCCCAAATGTGTTCTAGCATTCTGTGCGGGACGGCATATCTACTCAGAAGATACTTGAACCAACCCTCAGATCCAACGGCAATTAAAGTCTCCTCCAAGTCGCCCCTTGAAGAGAGTTTCTAGATAGTCAACTCTTGCTCCACCATGAATACGAGCCATGATGGCACTGTGCTACAAGACTCGACAGCCCAGTGCGAGTGTAAAAGGTGTGAGCAACACTGGTCGCAAAGGTCCGGTCCAATCATGCTCGAGTCTGCAACTCTGCCGTACTATCCGACGAAGAGACCCTCTTATGACAGACTTGTGTTTGGAGCTCACTAACTAATTGCTTCATTGATCCCTTTCTTGACGTCCTAGTTGCGGCCGCGTTTAGGAGCAGGTATTGTGGATGAATTGACCATCTCGTCATCTTGGCTGCCTACGTTGGGGTGCTTGAGTTGAGTCACCCTACTGGCTGATAGAGGGAATGGTTACGAGACTCGGACTTGTCGAGAATGTCATGTTGTTACAATTTTCGCACTTCGATGGGGGCAACTCGAATGCTACAAATCCCGAGGGCTGTAGCCGGCGATAACTTGGAGTGTCATTGGTCACTAGATTACCTCCAAACCTGTGTGGGCGTCGATCAATAAGAGACAATCCCGAAAGCCTGAATGGCTGGTACCTTGGTCTTTAATAGACAACATACATAGCCTTCATAGCGTTCACGCTCACCTAGTTACACTCAAAGGCGAGTTCTCGAGTTCAACACTGTCATCGGTTTTTGCCGTGTTATTCATCACAATAAAATCGTCGAGTTGGCAACAACAGAGAAGTCGAGCCCATATCTCTCTCCTTGGACTGGCCACCCTCACTCCTTGTATAGAGCGTAGATGCTGTCAATTATGACCTGTAATTGAAGGGTGTTTCGACGTGGCTGTGCCTGCAATTGCTATGAAACAGGATTCACTACCTGGGGTGGCCTCGGAGGACTTTGATGGCCGACCTCTGGGAGCCTCATTGGTTGGTTCCTACACCGTGAATGTGTTTGCCCGGAACTCTCAACATTCCAAGGTCCCGGCTGGGGTCCTTGAGGTGTTCCCCCGAGCCGGACGACTGTTGTTCCCTCGGGAGGATCAGAAGGACCGGAAAGAAGGCGAATCGCCTTCTAAAGACAGGCTCCCTACCTCAGCCGTGTAACTTCTGGAATAGGTCCCTTCGGTATACGTGGGCTTCAGCGCCTTCACGATCCAACCAGTGTATATGCTTCGATGGGAAGACACCAAGGACATGGACGTCAATGTGGGGGGAAATTTTAAGTCTTTCCTGTGTAGGGTGTGGTTTATGATGATATTGACAAAGGCTATGATGCTCATCCCCTTAACCCTTGATTACCATAATCAGATAACCAAGCATAAGCAACTTGATGTCAAAGATCAAGGTGCCCATTCTGATAATAACTCTTGATATCACAATGGTATTTAATAGATCAATGGTTCAAATTGGCCATCTTATGGTTCAGACTTGCGAGAGCAATTCAACAGACCAGACCCCATAACGTGCCTTCAACAACTCTGTTCAGCTTCATGGGGTTTTAGGTCGACGACATGCCAACCGTCACCAGTTTATGTGATGGAATATATCGACTAGTCTTGGTGGCCAAGAAGTAGATCTGGACGTTTGGCTGCTCCCCTCCCACGATGACGACGACTGGCCATCAACTCGAGTGAGAACCATGGACATCGCACGCCTCCTGTATTCGACGAAAGGAAAGACCCATTAGCATGAATTCCCTTGTCTACTTGTTTCCTTCTTAGATCTGTCTGTCCTATAATTCTCCTCAAAAATGTCGCCCGCGTCGACTCCAGTTGCTTCACTAGCCGTCTCCCAGGAAAATCCCGCTTAACACCATAGAAGTGTCACCACAACATCACAACCAGGAGTAAAAGAGAGCAAAAAAAGAATGATCTGGAGGGCATTTGGGATTGCTCCCGCCAGGGCTTGAACCTGAGACCTTCGCATCACCGATATTACAGTGTTAACTGAAGTATTAGTACGACGCTCTAACCAACTGAGCTACGGAAGCCAACCAGATCTGGTTGAATGCCGGTGTCCAGATCAAGCATCTTGACCCGCTCGCAACCCGACCCGAGCCTGAGATCCCTTGAAGAAGAGCGCTAGGTTATCTGTGCCGAACAGTGCTCGTTCTCATCGGACCCTTGATTCATAGGCAGGTTATCTATGGCAATACCTACGCTGTATACAAGGGATGGGAGTGATGCAATCCTGAAAGGCCATACCCACAACTTAAAGAACTCCCAAGGCAGAGTTTTGGCTGTATATGGTTCTCACAATTGGGGGAGGGTCATCACATCTACTTGCAAAAAGTGACAACTCTCGAGGAGTATGGTCATCGATACTGGACATGGCAAGATAACGGGCAGACCATGAGCCAGGTTCCGTCTACCTCAGTGCTCCTGTCCGAATCCCTCAACCCTCAAAAGGAGTGTACCAAAGGGGCTATTCTTCACTGGGAGTGCTTGATGAGATAAATGGTTTATGAACTTGGCATTGCCACGATCTCTTTCAACTGGCTACAGTCCAGTACGAAAGAGCTATATGGACGTAAAGAATCTCTTTGTCCAACGAAAATGTCCACCTTGTAGCAACATAAACTAGCAGAGAATACAACACATGCAATGCAGCTTGTCACAGCACACTTTGTGGCCTTCAATTTGTGATTGTGCCATTTCCTAAACTATCTATGCATCACTCTATCTCTCTGCCAGTCCATCCTGGTCTTGGGTTTTTCTGCCATCGGCGGCACTTCCTCCGCCTTGGTAAGACACCACAAGACCTTCACTCAGACTCAAGTCCGGGACCTTCAATAGCTAAAAGAAAAGACGTAAGATGCCATAAGGAATGCAACGAAAGCAAATGTCAAATTTGCCAGACATATTGTCCCTGCCGGGACCGCCGGCCGTGACTCGCATCAGGGGGCTGCCCGATCACCTCACAGAGGCTCTCGGGCTAGGCTTGTCCCCGGTGAAATTTCTCATCCTCATTGGTATAAAGATTCCTCGTCAGTCCCCCAAAATAACCCGTTTGTCCATCTAGGCTGAGACAAGATAATCCCCGGGCCCTCCCCCCAATGTCGTGGCGAAGTGTAAAGCGTTTGAAAGAGAGACTGTGAAGCGAATTATAAACTTCTGTAGGTAATAAAAAAGGTTTGGGTAAAAGACAGAAAAAAGACGTGTTTTAATCCACCCCATGCAGAATGATAACAAGACTCCCCAGCGTAAGAATAGGACCAAACGATAACATCAAAATGCAATCCGCCAGTCCGAGCAGTCGTGTGAAAAGAAAAATTCCGGGCGCATAAGTCGTGACAGTGAGAGAGAGGTAGCCGTAGCGTCACCTCTAAGCAGCGGGAGTGCTCTTGGTGAGCACCAGTCTAGGTGCCTTGCGCTGGCCATCAGCTGACTCCTGGCCCTTGGCCGCTCGCAGAGCGCCGTTCTTAAACACATTGGCAAAGGAGCTTGTTTCACCCTCGCTCGACCCGATACTTCCCACACTGTCGACGCTCTTACGGGCCTTCTGGCGCGAGCTGGGTCGATCAGAACCGATAGCTCCCCAACCGCCGCTAGCAGAAGTTCGCGAGCTGGGGCACTCCATGTCACCAGCCAGGCTGCCAGAGCCGCTTCGTCCAGAGTCGGACTCGTTGTCGGTGATGGGTGTCGAAGACTCCTCGGCAGTCTCGGAAACAGGGCTCATGCTGCCGCAGGAGCTACCAGTACCCTTGCGGCGCTCAAGGCCGGCGCGGACCAGGTTGTGAACTGCAGATCGGCGAGTGCGGGCGGCAAAGTTCTTGCTACCCTCAACCTTGGCAGTAGGCTTCGACTTGAGCTCGTCCAGAGATGGAGGACCGCGGGGCTGGCGAACAGGGTGCTCTCCGGCACGAGCCTGACCAGGACCATATCCTCCGGTCAGGGGTGTCATGGGGAATGTCGAGGTCTTGGGGCCGGCAGACTTGGGAGCGTCCGAAAGAGAGGCAGCAGCGAGAGCGCTGTTCAGAGGAGCGAGGGATGATGCCTTCTTGTGTCCGCGGCGGAAAGCATTGACGGATGGCGGAGGAAGGGGAGTAACCTCGGTGGGAGAGTCGTAGCGCTTAGGGGGCGAGTTGCTGCGGAACGAGAAAGGCTGCGATTCAGCAGGAGGAGAAACCTGGACCGAGGGAGTGCTCTGCTGTTGCTGCTGCTGCTGCTGCTGCTGGAAACCACCGAAACCGGGTGTCGAGGGCTGCTCATTGTAGGGCGAAGTCATCTGGGCAGCGGCTTGTTGGGTCTCGACGTAGTACTGGCCGGTCATGGGGTTGTAGTACAGCTGCTGCTGCTGCTGCTGGGGCTGCTGGGAGAGAACAGCCTGAGCGCCGAGTTGCTGCTGGATGCTGTGAAGACGCTGCTGCTGCTCGTACAGAGCAATCTGCTGCTGAGTGAGCTGGGGGTTGCTGAGGTTGAGCTGCTGGAACTGCTGGGCAGCAGCCTGGACACTACGCAGCTGCTGCTGGAGGCGCTGCTGCTGCTGGGCGAGGTACATGTTAGTAGCAACCAGCTGAGCATACAGGTTGGGGTCCATGTGCTCCTGAGCCTGCTCATCAAGAGGGAGCTCTGGAGGAGCCAGAACCTGATCGACAGTGTACTGCTGACCCATCATGGAGTTGAAGTTGTTCTGGGCGCCGTACTGGGGGAAGGCCGTCTTAGGCGCATTGTAGATGTTGTCCTGGTTCATACCATAGGCGTTTCCAGCCATGGAGTTTCGGTTGAACTGCTGCGGGGGAACGGCACCCGTGGGAGACTGAGGCCCGAAAGAAGTAGCAGTGGCGGACTTGGGAGCCGTTCGGAGGCCAGCGAGAAGATGAGAGCGGCTGGTGCGCGGGGTGGGAACACCGGCATCCTTATCATTGCCCTGATTGATGTTGTCAAACGAGAGCGGCTTGAGGTTCTGACCACCCCTACGAGCGGCCAGGCCGCCAGTGGGCATGGAGAGCCCGTCGGGAGCGAAACCGTTGGAAGACATTTGAGCGAGACCGCCTGCGTCCATAGCTCAAAGCTGGATTCGCGATTGTGTGTGAGATTTGAGGAAAGGAAAAGAATGAATGTGAGGTGGCTGTCTTTCACAAGAAAGCAGTCACACAGATTAGAAAGTAATCTTGCTGAAATCCAGCACAGTAATTATGCGTTGAGTACCGGTCGAATCGACAGGCGTTGGACCTCGGCTAGTGGGCGCGAAACGTATGTGAGAGATATCGTGACGTGAGGCCAAAAAACCGCAAATCCAAGAAAGCACACAGGTACTTGAGACACGAGAAAAGGTCGAGAGAGAGTCGGATGACGAGATTTGAGCTCGTCGAGAATTAGAACCGAGAGTAATTGCAACAGGAAAGAAGCTGGTGAATGAAAGGGCGACGCGGAAACGCGGTCGACGGAAGGAGGAGATCGATTCGACGGATGATGTCGAAGGAGAAAGAGGATCCGAAGGCGGAACCTGTGAGACTAGAGAGGCGAGAGGCCAGTCCGGAGCAGGCAGCGATCGAAATGTCGAGTGGCGACCGGGACGAGATTTGCGAGGACGGTCAAAAGGAAGCAGGATTCCAGAGGATTCTGCTCCCTAAAGAGGCGTGAACAGTGTCGAGGTCAGGTGATGAGGGGATTGCCACGAACACAAAAGAGTCGATGGCGAATGGATTGAGGTTTTTGGCGATGGACCAAGAGATTCACGCTCAAAGCGGACGAGTCGGATGATTGACACACGACTAGAACACGCGAGCACCAGCTGGTTTTTGTCTCTCCAAGACAAGACAGCGTCCTCCTAACGATGTCGTTCCAGTTGTGAAAAGTCCGGGTTTTGCCTTTAATGACCCCTCCTCTTTGATTTTTTTGTGTTTGTTGAGTTTAATTGCCTGGTGGTCAAAGTCTGTTTCGGGGATCGTGGTTCCTTTTTCGATGCGGGTTGAGATTAAGCTTGGGCGTACGGATTTGTGGGAATAGGGCGATGAAGCAAAAGAATCGACGAAAGAATAATACAGAGATTAAAAACTTTGGCAGGTATCGCCAGCTGATTGCGCCTTCCAGGACCTCGAAGTAGATCTTCTTTGTTTGTTTGATTTTTCTTTTTTTCTTTTCCGTTGTCGTGGGTTTTTTGTTGGTTTGCAAGTGCGAATGCGGGCAACGAGAGCCAAGATGGGGACGAACCGACTCGCAGATGCGAACGCGACAAGGCCGAGGGACGTTGCAAACGAGGCGACGCGGGAAAGAGAGAGAGATCGAGAGAAAAAGAGAGGAAGAGGAGGAGAGGGGAGAATGAAGGAAGGTCGCAAAATAGTAGGCGAAGGGGGGGGAGAGGGGAGGAAAAAGGAAGTGGAAGTAAGTGGTGGAGCAAGAAGGAAGTCGAGAGGAAGGAAGGCAAGGGAAGGGAAGAAAGAAGTGGAAAGTGCGAAAGAGCGAGCGAGGGTCAAACGCAGGAGGTGCAGGCCAGGCAGTGAGAGAGTGTGCGGCGAGTTTAGGAGCGGAAGCCCTTTGGGGTCTTGGCGGGCGGATGTGCTGGGGGGGGAAGGAACGAACG
>JABCKD010002171.1:0-10971 GCA_013186415.1 Fusarium sp. NRRL 66088 | reverse complement strand
CCCGTGCGTTGCTCAATTGCCCGCCCCCCCCGCGACCCCTTGTCCGACCCGCGCCGCCAGCTCCGACGGGACGCACTCTACCTGGACCTGGACCTGGACCTTCTCAAAGTCGAGTCTCGTCTCAACACCCGCTACCCACCACCACCCTCTTCCTTTCTTCTCCTCGTCAAGACACCGCGTCAACGCCCGGAAAAGACGCGATACCGCAGCAGTAATTCATGCTGCTGCTCCAGAGTGAAGTAACTATTTGAAACCCCCTTTTTTTACTCTCCTCGCGCGTGCCCTGGCTAACCATGTTTCTTTAGTAGCCCGCCCAGGCCTACAGAGGTGCGCTGCTTGTCCCGCGGCAACAGGCAGAGGCACGGCAGGCAGGAGAAAAAAAAAGAAGGGCACCAGGGAAACGGGGGGCAACCACCACAACCACAACCACACAAAGGTCGACACAATGATCTCGTCAAACACCCGCGCCTCACGATCTCGCTATTCTAGCCCCGCGCAATCCCAAAACACCAAATGGAACGGAGTGCTGGACGCGTCCAAGGGAGCTACTGAGGGATCGAGGGCATTCATGCAGCGATGGTTGGAGCCTACTGTGCAGAGCAAGGCGAGCTTCGAGGATGATGGTCTGATGCGATATGGCGTCGTGGAGAACATGGCTCCGTTGGGAAGTCTGCCCAAGCCCAAGAAGGCCGCGCCCGAGACCACATCTGGCGTGCGGAGGATCATATTGAGACCTTCAGGGGCAAACGCTGCCAAATCTACGGCTGAGGCTATCCCGAGTGATCCGGCTGCAGAGGTCGACGTGGACGCCGACAACGATGCTGATGCTAATGCAGCTGCTGCCGCCGCCGCCGCTGCCAGAGCAAGGGCGGAAGCATCTTCCCCTCCTCCGACCACCCAGCCCCCTACACCGCCACGGCGGAGGTCCATTGTGCTCAGGGACGCGGCAGCCGCAGCAGATGATGAAGACGATGAGGATTACGACCCGAACCGGACGAAGCGGCGACAGTCGGGTCGCGCATCACTGGGGAGGCGGACACGACGCTCGTCAGGCGGCCGCAGGAGCTCCATCGTTGTGACTAAGCCGGCAGCAAAGGAGACCAGGGAGCCCAAGGAAAAGGAGGCAAAAGAGATCAAAGAGACGGCAAAGGACAAGGACAAGGACATCATGGACACGATCCAGGCATCCGAGCCCACGGCTGAACCCCAGGACAAAGAATTCATCGACAAGGTGGTCGAGGCTGCAGTGGATGAGGCCCTCAAGCACTACCGCTATCCGACGGCGTGGGCGCTGCGGACCCTCTACGACGAAAAATCGGGCGACCCCCGGTTCGTGGCCATGATCGAGGACGTCTTCAACCAGACGGCCGACGAGGACACGATGCGAAACTTCTCGAAGCAGATGGAGGAGAAGAAGCGTGAGGGCAAGAAGGACAATCAAGGCTGTTACTACTTTATCCCGCCGACGACGAACAGTCGATTCACACCGCACAAACCCAAGGCAGCACCCTACGGCAAACTGCTGCATCACCGCCAAGAGGAGCATCAGCACCAGAACCATCACGCCGACGGTGACGACGAAGACGAGGAGGATCACCATCACAGACGGGCGGCCAAGAAGGCAAAGACGCTGCATTCTTCCCGGTCTCACTCTCGATCTCACTCTCACTCTTACTCTCACTCTGCGCCGCACTCGTCCTCTCACCCTGCCTCTGGCCACCACGCCACGCGCCACACACCCCGGAAAATGTCGACAGACAAGCAACCCCGAACACCGACGTCGCGGAAGAGAGGCCGTCGCGACTCTGCGTCTAGCGACTCCTCGCTCTCGTCGGCTCTCAGCCTGTCATCTCCAGAGGCCAGCATCGGCAGCCCCAGCCCCGTCCGTCGAGGGGCAACGGCTGGTCGCCCGGGACGTGGATCTGGAGCTGGAGCTGGAGCTGGCCGAGGACTTGGGGCCGACTCCAGCGATGCGCCAAAACCTCGGCCAATCACCACCCGCCGCAAATCACTCGCCGCCTCCAACAAGTCCAACAAGACCAAGTCCAAGCGATCCAGGTCAAGCCCATCCGCATCACACTCTCCCACCCTCCCCGTCATCTCAAACACCAGAAATTCTTCTGCCGCTGATGCACCCACCGGTGCCACCATCAGCGTGAGTGCCGAAGCCAGTATGCCAGGAAGGCTTGCTGATGCTCCCGTCTTGAACAACCTCCTCCCTCCCAAGACCAAGGCGACCAAGGGCGCCAAGGGCTCATCTGTGCCGGTCGATGAGGCTGGTCATGATAACGACGACTCCTTCTGGGACCGCAGACGCGACGCGCAAAAGTTTGCCAACAGCGTCACAGTCCGTGAGAGCTCGGTCCGTGATGGTGAGGACGATGAGCAGGTTGCGACACCCGCCAAGAAGACCAGGAGGACGCGTCAGTCGATCGCGCCCCCAGCGACAACAAGAGCGACCCGATCGGCCAGCAAGAGGCCTCACGATGAGATTGAGAGCACCGTGTCTCCAGTTGCATGGCCTTTCCAGCGTGAGAGCAGCTCAGTCGCAGGCTCGAGGGCTGCCACGCCCACGCTACGCCCACCCAAGAAGCAGAGAACTGGCCTTCGTGTCAAGTCATCGTAAGTCATACCCCAGATCATCCTTCATCTCCAAGATGCATCGATACCATCGACACAACTATGGTGGTTTTCATGTCGCTTTCGCTTTGGGGGTGTTTTTTCTTTGACACGGAGAGACGACTGGACGCGTGAGAATCACGTCTTTTGTCCCTTTTTTGTCTGATCTCACATCACATCTCCAACCACCCTTTGCGTCAGAGAAGAAGATGCACTACACTAGCCTAGGCTTTACCACAAGGCCTTGTTTGAACCCATGCATCATGAAGAATTTTGCTGACAATATATGCTCTATCTAGCCCCGTGAAGAAGCGAGGAGGAACTGCTGCCGGAGTGCCTCGGGCTATGGGAGATGGCACAGCAACCAGCGTGGTTGCCAAGGATCAGGTATGTTTCTTTTTTTCTACCCTTGCTTGTTTCTCATTTCACTTGGCGAATGCGGGACGCGTTTCAACGACGATACTCTCGGGAAGTCATCATGATGGAAATCCAAATTTCACAGATTCAGCAGATGGTGGCCATTTTTTTCATGCCCTGTCTGGTCTGGTCTGGTCTGGTCTGTCTGATGAGGATCACCAGACAGGGCTTTTTTGGTGGTCCCTGCAAGAATGATCCGCTTTTCCGAGCCAGCCACCAGATTGGAACGCGCTGTAGCAGAAGCAGGCGTCAAGCGACGAGCGAGAAGCGCATCATATGCGAATGAACGCGCGAGCCAACGTGGTTATGAGACGTGGCTGGATATACAATGCATGACACTGACTCGGCGGTTAGATATCCGACAACGATGAGGACTGCTCCGCCTGTGGTGCAGCTGGTGATGTCGTCTGCTGCGACGGATGCCCTCGGTCATTCCACTTTGAGTGCGTGGGCATGATACCATCTGATGACCTCCCTGATGAGTGGTATTGCAACGAGTGCCTGTTCAAGCGGTATCCTTCGCGTGTGCCTGTCCATAAGGGCGTCTTTGGGCCTGCTCTGAACAACCTCGAGAAGAGCATTCCTCGCGCCTTTAGCCTCCCCAAGAAGTTGCAAACCCGCTTCGAAGGGGTCAAGGCTGGTCCTGATGGCGAGTACGAAGAGGTGACAACTGCGAAGACGACCAAGTAAGTGATGATTCTGGGTATCTGTATATTAAAGTAGCTAACCGAGACGACAGGAGGAAGAATGGCTACGAGGAAGTGCCCGACTTCTTCAGGCAGCGAGACGATGGACAACCCGTGCTCTGCCACGGCTGCCAGAAGGCCGCAACAGATGTCCGGGCCATCATTCCTTGCAGCGTCTGCCCGCGTTACTGGCATATTGACTGCCTGGACCCCCCTCTGGCTGTTCCTCCAGTTCTCAAGAACTGGCGATGCCCTCTCCACGCTGAAGAGACAATTGCTGAGGTCCGCGCGCTCGCCCCTGCTCATCGGTTCCGCAAGATCAAGGGAGCGCAAACCATCACACCACTCTTCTCACGAGGCCTCAAGAACAATGGTCAAATTGAAGTCGACTGGGACGATGGGACAGAGTCCGAAACAGAGTCAAAGCCTGTCAACAACTCTGGCTGGCCAGATCCTGACTCATTTGGACGGGCTTACAAGCTGCCGGCCCAAGGCATTGTGCTGGACTTTATTGAACAGTGAGTGACACCATCGCCTCTCTCGCGATCCCCCGTGTTCTAACACCATATCAAGGTTGCGCCGCCAAAACGCTGGCTACGGCCCTCGTCAAGACGAGCCTCGATGGCTGTCATACGCCCCTGTGCCCGTGAAAGACTCGAGCTATCCCATCAAAGGCTCTGATCTTCAGCGGTCAGTGGATGAGATGCAAGTCGCCCTGACCATGACCAGCCTCAAGGACCACAAGTCTGAGAGCGTTGACCAACTGATCTCAGCTCTCTTGGTGAGTAGTTCTTATTCCGCTTTGTCTCACATGTTACTGATATGTATTCATAGGACGCTGCTGACCCTAATGTCCTGGCACTCATGACCAAGACTGATGCTGGCAACGTCGCTACTGGTGACCTCACAGACAGTGACAAGCTTAGCCTACGCGTTCTGCTTGCTCAGATGGATGCTATGGGATCCCGTATCAGACATCTTCTCGGTGAACCGGACACCACCACTATACTTGATCAGGAGCACGAGATACCCAGCATCCTATCTCCCCAGGACTCAGCCATCGCCGAGCCACTCGATAAGGTTGCGGTGCCTCCGCCTGTCACTGAACCCACACCCCCTTCCACCATTGACCACGCTGAAGGTGCCATGGAACTTGATTAAACCTCTATCGACATGTCCCGAGGGCGGCTTACAGCCCCTCCTCCACCTTCTTCCTACCTGCTCTGTCACGGCAGAGTATCATGATTCCCAACGATTCTCGACCAAAATTGGCACTCTTGTTTGACTATAGCGTACCCCCTTTTTTTCTTTTCACTTTTTTCCTTTTCATAGAAATCTGTGTACGAACTCCAAGCTCTCACACGCATGCGAGCACTCTCACTCTATCAACCCCAACAACCAAACACCCCTTGAAACCCGCTGACTATGGATCGCTGGAGTTTGGGAGGCTTTTGATATTTCGAAATCATCACGACCACGGCATAGAAACGACCTGGGTGCTCTTTTGACATTTTGTTTTTTTTCACTCTTCCACTTCGCCCTCCCCGATTCTTCTTCTCTTCCCGTGCCAGCTTGCCGTTCAGGTTATTGCCCATGGTCATCCTCTCCTCTTCTCTTACCAGTGCCATCTGATTCGTGGTCTTTCCCCTGCGACTCTACTTCTCAAAACCAATATATTATGGACGAAACGAATCTCCTTTTTTTCCTCTTCTTTTACCCGCCAGCGGGGCGGCAGCGGTCTGATGCACCAGGGAGGGGGGGTCTAGGCGGGTGGCACAACAAACAAGGCCACCCAAAACAGCGCTGCGTTTAATGCTCTTGTTGTATCATAGTTTGGGCGGGGTGATTTGGGATGAGATATTTCATCCCATCACTCGCCGGAGAGGGGAAGAAGGGTAGGTGGATGGATGGATGGATGGATTGATGGAAGGATGGAAGGGGTGGAATGGTGATGGATATAGCTCCTTTTCGGTATCGAGGATAAAAAAAAGACACAAGAAGGCGAGCCCAATATCAAACCTAACAATCTGCCATGCGTGTGTGCCTTTTGTTGCCGCGACTGACATGTTGATTCCTCTCAATTGTCTACAGTAATCGAGAGCTACCCATACCCATACATGTGTTGGTCATATGGTTGACGACAAGGACCTTCATAATATTGGCCTCAAGGATTGGTATGCATCATACATATGAACAACATCAATTGCAAGGCCGTGAGAAGGTCAAGGTCGTAAAAGCGCCCCCATCTTCCTATTCTTCCATTTTAATATACAACAATCCTTTCATTGCGAGGTATTGCCAGCCAATATCCTTCGCAAAAACCCACACACAGCCTTCTTCCTCTTCTACCTCCAAGGCTGAGTGAGTGAGCCCAACAAAAAGATTCCTTTCAGTCCATTGACGCGCCCAAATATCACTTGTGTGAGTGATCGAGACTCGTCGTAGGCCCTTGAAGGGGTGCCGAGGTTTCCTTTCTACAGAGAATTGAACAAACCCAGAGAGAGCCCATACATAAATCCGTCCGTCCGTCGCCGCCTTGAACAAGCATCGTCGTCGAGTACCTTAGTTTTATTTCTTTCCTTCTTTCTTAAAAAAAGTGATTTTCCCCAGGTTCGTTCAATCGTGGAAATAGAATAGTCCCGCTTCTCCGTCTTTTGTTTGTTGGTGGCGTCAGACATTCAAGGCCGGCCTGAAGTGCGCTCCCGCAACGCAAAACAAAGCAAAGCAAAGCAAAGCAAGAGATAGGAGGCAGGCGTCGAAACAAGAGATCTCGCAACCCAAGGCATCCAAAGTCGCACATGGGACACCCGGTCCATACCGACCATATTTGGTCATCATAGACAACGCGGCCGTCTTTGCCATGCATGTCTGTATCCGAAGTAAGAACCCCCCCTAATACCCCCCAACTCCTGATGGCATCATGTGCCGGAACTGGCCTGAAAAGTGAGAAGAAAAGCTCAAAAAGATCCGTCTAAGTTGCAAACAGCTCCCAGTGACGCCGTTGAAACACAGCTGATTTGATCATCTCTAGAAAATACTTGGTTAGTTTCTCTGCTGATCGTTGCGAGACTGGGCTTTACTTACGCGGCCGCGTCTGGGGTTACCCTGGTCCTGCTGCATGTACCCCATGTTGGGCATGCCTCCTCCCATGTTTCCGTAGCCATAGTTGCCCATTCCCATGTTGAACCCCGGTGGCGCAAATGGGGTCTGCCCGGCAGGCATCTGAGGCATCTGCGAGACAGGCGGCTGGATTGGGCTGCCATTGGGCATGTTCTGCTGACGATACTGATCAACAGAGGGGTTGGGACCGTTGAAACCCCCGTAGCCGGCCTGCATGGGAGGGAAGTTGTAATTCATTGGTGGTGGGCCACGGTTCATCATCTGCTGGTACTGCATCTGCTGGAGGTTGGCAGGCATTGGGCCGTTGGGCGCGTTGTACATCATGCCCTGGTTGAACTGAGGGAATGCCGAGACACCGCCATCGCCTGCCTCGTTTCTCTGGCCGCCATAAGGCATGTCGAAGCCAGGGGGGTTAGCCGGGGCGTTCATTGGGTTATAGAACGGCTTGTTGGAGTGAGCAGACTGAGGATGGTGGCCGTTGGAGTTCGCCTGCCTCGAAGCTGGTCGCTGGCGCTGCTCAGCATGAGTGCTGGCATCACGGTTGTTGGCAGCGTTTCGAGTCGAGATGCCCACCTCATCCATCAGGCGCTTGTACCCCTGGTTGGGCTGGGCCTTGATTCTAACAAGGACAGCCTTCACGTTGTCAACCACCTGGGTGCGAATCGACTCGTCAAAGAAGGGCGTCGTAAGCACCTTGAAGATGAGCGTGGCACCGCACTGATGATCCTTGAGAATAGCCTCAAGAACCTGGTCGTTGGGGGTGAAGAAGAGCGCCTTGAGGATCGCATCTCGAGCATCAGCCTCGGCCTTCTGGTTGATCACCTTCAGGACAGTGAGATAGGCAACCTTGTGAGTGCAAAGGTGCACAAGGTAGGGGACCAGCTGAGGCGAGAGGACGGTGCGACGTTGAGGAAATGTGCAGGTATCCAAGAACCATGTCAGAAGCAGGGCGCCGTTAGCGTTTGTTGCCAGTTGAACACTGTGAAGGGCAATGGCAGCCGCGAGCATCCTCTGTTGATCCTTGGTAGCATGGTGGCTTTCCAAGCAGGCCCGCATGGCACGGGCGCCATACCGACCCTGAGCAACCTCCCACATGCGGCTGAGCATCGTTTCAAAGATGAAGTCGTTGTAGGGAGCGCCGAACTTGAGGCATCCTTGTAGAACATAGTTGCCATACTGATCAAGGAAGAGAGGGATCGTGTAGGGTCGCAGGTGCTCGACAATCATGGTCATCTGGGCGGGTGTCTTGCACACATCAATGATCTTCTGAGCCGCCCAAGTGCCGTTCTTGTGCACGCCAATCTCGGCCATATGAGGCGCAATCTCGGTCAGCATGGCATCGCGGAGCTGGTCGGAGCAGTGTTCGAACAGCTTTTGAACCACAGTGTTACCCAGGTAGTCGGACGAAAGCTCGGCAATCTCCGGGAGCATGTCGACGGCAATGTTCTCAATCTCGGCCTGAGACAGGCTCTGGTTGTCAATTCGCTTGCGGATATCTCTGAGCTTTGGTGCATCATGGACTCTAGTATGAGCGGGCTCGCGGATCGGGGGAATCTCTTCAACGAACGAGTTGAACTGGATGGCTGACTGAAGGTTGCGAGAGATCCTGAACCTGTCCTCGTCGGAAGCTCCAAACTGCTTGACAATGTCGAGAATGTCCGCAGTCATCTCGCGAAGAGCTGGAACCTTGGGAGAGGCGTTTGCTGAGGCAGGGGCAGGGGCAGTTTCACCAGCTGGGGTAGCAGAGCTCGTGCCCTGAGTGTTGTCTTGTCCCTTGGCGAATGGATCAGGGCTAGGAGAAGGGAAAACACCGTCATGACCAGGAGTGTTGGAAGCAGAGGGCGGCTTAGCAAAGTTGATGCGGATGGGTCCAGCACCTGGGAAAATCTCCTTGCTGTTCATGCTTGCCTTGGCCGAGATGGCACTCTCAACACGCTCAAAATTGACAAAGCCACAGTTCTTGTGGGTAAGGACACGGGCAGACAGGATGGGACCGTGGGACTTGAACATTTCGATCAGAGTTGAGGTGGTGGTCGAAGTGGGAATGCTACCCAGCCAGAGTGCGCTGGTAGGTCCTTCAAGGCCCTGCTCGTCAGCGCTGAGAAGGCCAGCATTGCGGCTATTGGACCTGCCAAGGTTCATTCCAGCAACGGCCTGAGGGAGGTCCTCGTAATCCTTTTCGTCCTGTAGGCGAATCTCGGCGGGCGCAATGGCATTGGGGATGTTGGAACCGCTCGACATGTAGGTCCTCATAAGTCGACTGCCGGGGGTATCCAAGACACCAGCGGTGCGGGCACGAGGGCGGGTGGCCGAGGCCTGGTTGGCAAAGGCCTGGACGGCAAGGTTGTGGTTGTGGATTGCGGCGTTGGTAGCTGCCAGCTGATCCTGGAGGGCAGCCACATACTGGGGATCCAGAGGCATGTCCGCATCATAGTCGTCCTCATCATCGGCATACTTGTCCTTGTTGTTGACCGAGTAGGATCGGAAACGGCTTGCTTGCTTTGTAAAGTCGAGGTTGGCCATATATGATGGGGTCGCAAGCTGGGCGCGGGGAGGCTGTGGGGTCTCTGCAAGGCCGAGATAATCCAGGGTCCTCATGTGGACATCAGACTCGCCGCCGCCTTCCTTAGAGAACTGAGACTGAGCCGGGGAGCTGGGACCGTTG
The DNA here is from genome assembly GCA_013186415.1 of Fusarium sp. NRRL 66088. Classification (NCBI taxonomy): domain Eukaryota; kingdom Fungi; phylum Ascomycota; class Sordariomycetes; order Hypocreales; family Nectriaceae; genus Fusarium; species Fusarium sp. NRRL 66088. Next base: position 1,464 of record JABCKD010002171.1, on the reverse strand, counting down.
GAGCCCACACTGGCAATGCTGGCGAGGGTGGAAGCTCGCTCACGCCCAACACCCGCGGGGTTCCAGCTGCTGAAGATGGAGGGGCCGAACGGGGAGCTGGTGCCGGGAATCGGGGCAAACTGGCTTCTCTGGGGCATGGATCCGGCTCGCAGACGAGAGAGGAGTGTGGAGCTGGAGCTGGCAGCTGTGTTCTCCTGGGGGTCTGGGTTGGGAGAGGGGGACTTGAAGGGGCTCTGAGTCGGCGTTGGCCTGCTGGTCTTTGCAGCCAAGCCAGCAACGCCCAACATACCGTTGGCCGCGCCCCCAGGAGAGAAGCGCGAAGGCACCGTGCCGGCACGAGCGCGCCTGGTCTGAGGCATCGAGTCTGGCGTGGGAAGCTGGGCGAAGTCGGGGAAGCCATCGGTTGGGGATTCGGGAATATTCTCGCGAAGCGGCGTGGAATTGCCGCTTGTGGGAGGACCACCCCAGAGGCTCCCCGGCATGCCCGGTACGCCCTCTTGAGCCTGAATCTCGCGAGCCCTGCGCGGTGAGACAATGTCCACGTCAGCAACTGTCACAAGCGGAGGACATGATGGCAATCCGAGAAGATGAAGCAGCTCGGAGATTGGGACGGACAAACCTCTTGGAAAACAGACGGCTGGAACCAGACATCTCGTGCGACGGAGAACCAGCCCCGGATCGCGGATTGCTCGCCATCTTGCCAGAGGGATTGAGACCACCAGACAGACCGAATGGAGAGCGAGAAGGCGGCAGAGGGTCGATGGGGGAGTTGTTGGCGGAGGGAGAGGTGGAACGGGGTTGACTGGCAGACTGGGAGGCGTAGCCAAGAGTCAAGTGTTCGGATCTAGAAGTTGACATTATCAATTATCTAGCCGACCTCATGAGACGGTGACACGAAGAGGTGTCGGGCCGGATAGTGGATTATTATTCGCAGCGGGGGTCGGTTTGACCAGTGGATCAAATCGTGTAGTCGTATCTAGAGGCGAAAAGGACAGCCCTGGGAAGGAAGTCGTCGAGTGAACAGTACAGTATTGCAACAGCTTTCTTTCTTCTGACCCCAAGCGATGGACGAAGGGGTGGATGATGACGTGGAGCGCCGAGGATGATGTACGGTAGGTAGGCGACAGAAACGGGGGTGTTGGATTTAAGGAGCGCGATGCGAACGAGAAGAGAGATCCAGGAGCCGTCGGTATTACAAAGGATGCTTCGTACGAAGGAGACGAGGACAAGATCGGGGCCGAGAGCAGTCGATGACCGAGAGTCGTTAGGTCTAATATGGATGTCGAGGAACAGGGCGATCCGGGAAGAGAGCCGATCGAGACGATGGACTTTTCTGTGACCAGACGAGAGCGCTGGAACTTGTGTGAAGGACTGGACAGTGGCCGTCCAGCGTCGTCCGAGCCAGCGGCTTGGGGAGTGATGCAAAAAAGGAAGGGAATGGGGAAGGGGACTATGAAGGGGGGA
>JABCKD010002152.1:0-10871 GCA_013186415.1 Fusarium sp. NRRL 66088 | reverse complement strand
TCCTTCTAGGACTCAAGTCCTAGAAGTCCTAGATACAAGTCTAGGACTTGAAGGTTTAATCTGGGAGGCAACAGTTCCATCTAACCATTTTCAACACCACGGATCCGCGTCTGTCTAACCGAACCCCTCCCCTCTCACCAACGTCCCGGGCCCTCTTGTCTTGTCTTGTCTTTCTATCAAGGTCCTCACTGCATAGTTATTAATATCTCACAATGGCTTCCTGCAACAAGTGCAACAAGAGTGGAGAAGAAGTGTCCCTGAAGCACTGTGCCAAGTGCAGGCAGACTCATTACTGCAGTCGAGAATGCCAGAAGGCCGACTGGAAGGCGCACAAGAAGGTCTGCAGTAAGCAAGCTGGGTCTGCTCCCGCTCCCGCTCCCGCTTCCGCTTCCGCTTCCGGTTCTGGAAATGGGGGCCTGTCTCCGCCCAAGGGACTGGACGAGCCCATCCCAAATCCATTCACTCGCTTGGACAACGGCACCTACCTCCACAATCGTCCAGAGAAGGATGTGTATCGGCTGCTTCTCGAGGCCTACCGTCTTCGCGTCGATGACATGTACAAGCTTGAGGGAGAGGTCGACGATGACAACATCTACGCTGGCCATCCAGATAGTCTACCGGGCTTCAGGCGATTCATGCGGAAGATAACCACGTCCAAGAAGGAACTGCTCCCTTCCTGGTGGACACCCGAGAAACAGAAAGAGTGCGAGGCCTTTGGCATGGATGAGGACCAGTGGCAGAACTTACGTTGTGCGGTTGAAAAGAAGGACATCATCGAACACTATGAAGATTCCCAATTCCCGATGCAGTTGCGCATGCTTGGGGAATCCATCTATGGCAGAGCACCTGGTGGATCGGATGGAACAGCCATGAGAAAGATGCTAGCATCGTTTGAGAGTGGAGGCGCTGGTTTAGGTATCTGATGACGGGCTTGCCTTTCTGTTGAATGTCTCTTCCCTAAGACGTTAGCAACATGTTTTACGATAACATTATTCGCCTCCTGGTATTACTGAACATGGTCTTGAAGTGTGCACATTGTCTATGAGTGTATATAACGCTCTCTTATCTAAGTTGAAAGAACAATCTTCTCTTGATACCGCCTCTTGATGTCTAAACTCTACTTCTCACTACCGGCTCTGACACGTCAGCGCATCGTATGTCAGTCAAGGCGACATTATTAAATCAATGATACTAAGCCTACGTAGTTGCTCCCAGGTTCATCAGTTCGCGTCAAGCTCAAGCGACGCATTGATACTTCGGACTGTCATCAGCTAATAGTTATCATAGGGTCGAGGAGATAGAGAGAAGCGACCAGAGTATTACACAAGCTAGCCATTAGGAACTAACTAACTAGCCACTCGAATGAATGATTCTCCCCACTCCAGTTTCTACTAAACATTGGTTGACACTTGACAGTGGCATCTTTCGCGCCAAGAAGCTCGGGCGTATGTCGTAGCGCCTCACACGCACCAAAGAGCCTCAACTACTTTAGCGTCAATACCGAACACATCCTTGCATTGGCTAACGGTAGTTTCTCCTTCTGGTAGATTTTCATGCTTTAATGGTTTCCATCTCTTCGCCGAGAAGCCACGTTGTGAGTCAAGCCGTGCATCCGCCACTCATCCCCTGGGCCAGGCTTACGTTCCATAGTCATCCATCTATTTGAGAAGCCCGCAGTTCAGGTTCAACTTTTTCATTCATCAATATGCCTCCCTCAAGAGGCTGACCTTGGGGTCTTTATCTACCTAGCGAAAGACGGCACGCCTACCTACTAGTATCCACCACATAGCGGCCAGCAATGGCGCCCTTCTGCATCAAGTCATACACATCCTGGAGCTCCGACAAGCCGACAATCCTGGAGCGCAGCAATTAGCAAAGAATCCGTGTCTTACATTACATGGACTTACTTGAATGGCGCCTTGATAAAGCCCTGTCGGAAGAACTCGATGGCCTCGGCGGTATCCTGTCGGTTACCAACATAGCTTCCCTTGATGTTGATCTCACTGTATAACCAGTTAGCAGACCCCTAATAGTCTATTGATGGTGTTTCTTACCGAACGACGGTATCAAAGACGGGAGCCTTGACAAAAGCATTGGCAGGCAGACCGACACAAACAATGGTGCCCTTGCTCTTGACATACTGGCTCGCCTCTTGGAACGGCTTCTCACTGGCGGCCAGAAGCAGCACAGCATCAGGGCCAGAACCACCAGAAGCCGCGCGAATATCGGCGACAGTGTCCTTGGAAGTCTTGAAGTCGACAAAGGTGTCGGCGCCGAGCTCAAGGCAGACCTTGCGCTTCTCGTCGCCACCATCAAGGGCCGTGACATGCAGACCCATGGCCTTGGCATACTGAATAGCAAAGACACCAAGACCACCACCAGCACCGGCAATGGCAACATGCTGACCGGGCCGGGCACCGGAAGACTTGAGGGCCTTGTACACGGTCAAACCGGCACACAGGATAGGCGCGACTGCGGCGAGGTCACAATCCTTGGGGATGCGTGCGACATGGGCCGCCTTGCCGACGGCGTATTGCTGGAATGAGCCGTCAACAGTGTAGCCAGACAGAGAAGCTGTTGAGCAAAGCGACTCGTTGGACTGTCGACACTGCTCGCAGCTCATGCATGAACCATGAAGCCACTTGATACCGACGTGGTCGCCAATCTCGATGTCATTGACGAGCTCACCCCGCGCAACCACGACGCCCGCACCTTCGTGTCCGCCGACGAGGGGCATCTTCGACTGGAGAGACCAGTCGCCATTGACGGCGTGTAGGTCAGTATGACAGACGCCACTGTACTTGATGTTGATGAGGACTTCATCTGAAGCGGGCTTTGGGACGGGAATCTGCTTGTACTGGACAGCTGTTGGGTAGATAGATAGTCAGCCTTTCTCGGTTTGTTCATCACGTTGAAGGATGCCTCGAGGATAAAACATACGACCGCCGACTTGCTCAAGAACCTGTGCCCATTGCTCCTTGGGGATCTCGGGTCCTGCTGTTGTCGCGTACGCCGCCGTCTTGCTCGCGTTGATGGTGTTGGTGGTCGGGACAACACGGCTGTGCTGTCCGCTGGAGCTGGCACAGCTTCCGCAAAGACATTTCCGGGTAGAGGTGAAGTTCCGGACGTTGACTCGCGGTGCTGCTGATAGTGTCACAATAGCAGAGCTGCGCACAGCAGGTCTCACAGAGGCCCTGAGAACCGCACTCCTCATCAAGCTGCTCGTTGGTCTCATCATCTTTCCCTGCTATTGTAATGTAATTATCAGACGGATGTGAATTCTTCTTGTCTGTCCGCACCGGTTGCGGCTCCGCAGACACCAGCGAGCGGGCGTTTTATATACTAGTGCTATCTCTGTCCCGTGGACCATCAGACTACTACCAGTCAGCGTGGTGCCATGCAACCAGGTGTGCCCGGAAGTACATCTCCAATGTCATACGAGGTAGATAATCTTTTCTAGCCCCAGGATGGGAAATTACGTCTCCTCAGCGGAGTATTGTACCATGCATGTTCCGTGGAGAAACCCAGTTCGGCGACCCGAAGCCATTGGCCGATAGTCGACACGTGTTGTTCCCTCCACTGCGGGGCCTTTCCCTTTAAGGGATCCATTTCGTCATTTGGCCGTTTGCAGTAAGCGGAATTTGCTCCGGTTAGAGCGCTTGAATGGAATGCGAGTTACCAGCTCTGGTATTGGCTGAGTTGGTTTGTGTGTGTGTGTGTGTGTGTGTGTGTGCCCGTGTGTCTACCTGTGTGTCTACCTGTGTGTCTACCGTAGTACCCTGGGCTTCACTTCAAAGGATTCATGACCTAGGTAGAACCAACAGTGAGTAGCAATTTACTTGAAGAGTATCTAATGACTAATATTCATTGGAACCATGCAGCCAACATGCCAATCCGAGTCCGAGTATCAATCTTTGAACATGGTGTCAGGGGGTTAAACAGCGCCCGCAACTGCGGTTAGGTCACTATCGGCTCTGGGAACTCGGAACCCTCAGTCCAACGTTTCCTTAATGCATGTCAGTCAAGTCCTCAGAACGTTCCAGACTCACTTACACTGCTTTCAACCCCTCCTTGGTCAAGTGCATATCGCCAAACTTGCTGGTATTCTTGAACTTGCAGTCGTTGCCCCGTGTGCAGAATGGGTCCTGCGGGCAGTGGTGGCTCATGAAACAGGCAAATTCGTTACACCCAGGCCCGAGGAAGCACGGACAGCTCCGTGCCTTGTATCGGTGGATGACCATCTCGTCTGCGGTGAGCTTCTTGTCGTGCTCCCTGTTGCATTGGTCTCCCCGTGTGCAGTTGCCGACGATGTAGTGATTATTGCAAAACGCTTGACCTCTTGCCTCTGCGAGTTTTCGTTTATAGCTATCCTGAGCCGGACCATTACCAGGAATCTTGGCAGGCGGGTCAAGACGCACATTGTCTTCATTGAACACCATGACCTTGGGCGTTTTCGCCTTCGTCTTACCGACATCAATATTCTGGTGATTGCCGGTACCACCAGCAGCGGCATAGCTCCCCTTATACTTGGTGGATATGCCGCCATTACCAGATCTGATTGTCGTCGTGGTCGCCGTTGTTGTAGTGGTTGCAACCGGCGGCAGAGGACGAGGAGGCGCAGGTGGCGGAGAAGAAGTCTGCTTGGGTGGAGATTGGGGAGTATCCCTGGTCTCATTCTGGAGGAAACCGCTGCGGAATGCATTGTCAAAAGTGATAATAGGAAGACCGAGCTTCTTGATTCCTGTCACTGCAGGGGTGGTCTCGACCAGCACAAGGCGGCTCCCCTGGTCGTCGATATACGGGCGTAAATCATGTGCATACCCTGCGTCATGGCAGCCGACAAAGAATATCTTTTTGCAACGAACGTCGTCATGATAGTATCTCAGCATTCCTATAATCCAGGTTAGTACTGATGTGAACTTATAACATAGGTATAACAAGTAATAGAGACAGAATCTCACGTCGTATCTTTGAGTCGGCATTCTCCTTTCCAGATCCGACATCGACGAAATCAAACTCAGCACGAGCATTGGTGAAGTTGGTAACAAATTTGTAAAATTTATCTTCGTAGCTGATAATTGAAGAAAGACGGAGAGAGTGGGCGAGGTCCTTGACATTGGCATAGACACGAGCAAAGATGGTTATATCACTGCTCAGATCTGTGTTCATGACATATTCGGCAACGTGTTGCTTGATCGCGAGAGCGGCATTCATGGCACCGTCTTCGGGTTCTTCCAGGAAACCGTCCTGGAACTTGGCACCGTCACCATCGACGAGGACGGCGACGTAGGGTTCTTTTTCTTTTTGTTGCACCTTCTGTGGGACGTTGCTGTCAGTATAGTGTGCCTGTCTCGGCCGTGATGGCAGTTATACGAACCACCTGATTCTTCAATTCCTTATTCTCAACCGTGAGATCATCATTCTCCATCTTCAGACGACGTTTTTCCTCCTCAAAGGCCTCTGCCATCTGTTGCAGCTTCCTCTGCCGAGTCTGTGAAAGACATTACGGTTAACAACGTCTATGGGTACGGTACAAAGCAGCAGATAAAAACTACATACTCGCAGCCATGAGTGTCTTTCATTATCCTGCTCATTCCATTTCTGGATCTGAACAGCCAGATCATCAGTAGAGAAGGAACTGTCTTTGGCGCTCGACATGTTGTTCGTTTGTGCGAGGAGCAGGCAGCAATGTGACGCAGATTAGAGGGCGTAGCGATGCAATAAAAGGCCACGGATACAGCAAATACGCAGTCTAACACTGACAAGAATGACGTGTAATCTGCAGTAAAGTTAAAACAAGCAAGTCTTTGTAATAAGCCTTTGTACTGGACCTTGGGTACTCTGGCCCTTTCCGTGAAGTAAGCTGACGAGGGGAAAAGCAAAGCAGCCAAGTTACGGGAAGGCTGTGGTCTGTTATTTAATAAATCAAACAATGCCAACACATGTGTGGAAGATGCCTGTCTGCCTTACATGTGCACCGCCTCCCAACACTGTTGGGCAGAGAGTCCAGAAGCTTCTGCCACGAAGCCCAAATGCAAATGTTTGCCGCGGCGAAACTGCCAAGCCGGTGTTTGCCTATGAGCAAGGCTTGCAACTGGTCTCGATAAATGGCCGTGGATGGTAGTACGCCTCGGAGAGGTGGGTCAAAGGGGAAGAAAGTATCCAGTCTGCAATCTTCTTTTCAGCCATCGCTGTATGCCCCTCTTTGGACCCTTGCTGTTGACTCTGTGGTGACTTGCTATAGGCAAATACTGTGCATCAGGCTGCCGTTGTGCAACCGTGAGGCGAGAGCCCAGTTGGGCTGCCTCCTGGACGTGGTTCGCCCAGCTGAGGAGCCCGTTTCGTTAGGCGCTCTGGGGCTCAACTGTGTGGCTCTATTTTCAGGTGGCCATTATTTTATTGACCTGGAACCGCCATCTCTGCTGATGCTGCAAGTTTCGATTGGTAGAACCAGTGTGATTTATCTCGCACCACCCGATTGATGCCTTGGCACGGAAAATGTTATGAGCAAGAAGAATCAGGCTGTGAGACATGTGCCTAAATTTCCTTTCGGGCAAACTCATTGTTGTTGAGCAGATCATGACCAGTACATCATCGACCTCTTTACTAGACCAGAACACTCCGAAGCCCTCTACAATATCCCACGCATTCTAGGCAAGCAGAAGAACCCTCATTAATTAGATGGATTCTATGCAATACCCAAAGAGGCACCTCGTTTCCAGAACGGGTGTTTCTGCAGGCATGCACCCTAGCCAGTACGTACGTTAAACGCTCCCCTCTCTCACGGCGCTTCATCAAACCTTCAGCGCCCTCCTTCATGCTGTCATTCCTGAGGGGATGTCTGAAGTAACTTTTCGATTAATCACCAGCCTGTATAGTTTATAATCCCCTTGGGTCACTGGCCGGTGGCCAACTGGGCTACCTGGCCCAACAACGAGTACCAGACACTTGCCAGTGTCCACGTGCCATATCTGTGCTTTCATGGCCCTCGTTGAGTGAATTAATTTTTCTTGCCTAGAGGTAAAGAATATTTAGCGTTCTGGTGGTTAGTTCGATGACCCCTTGGCACAATATTCAGCTCGATGAATCTGTCCCCTCCAGGCCCCAGCCGCAAGACCTGGATTCAGAGAGGGGAGGCCTTTCCTCCTCATCCCGTCTTTCTCCGCCTCTCTGTCAGGTAAACTTATGTAAGTTTTATCATTTTACGCAGATGATGAGATATTTGGCTATGATATCTCACCCTATCCTATTGAGAGCTGACACTCATATTTACTTACAAGTCATCCACCCAAATCATTCTCATCTATGCCTGAAGGCAAGGATCAAACCATTGACTGCCACAATTCTGCGTAGCTAATCTTTGGACTCTTTTTCTTTAGAAAGAAAGCAAAGTTGTTTGGCCCTACCAGCCTTGCCCACAATGGGCATTTCTGCGTCAGTAGAACACTCTCCCACCACCTGATGAGCATAGTTCAACGGATGGGCCCTCTGCTTTGGCTGAAATAGTAGTAGATACATCCTCTAGATATGTGTTGTCAGAGCAACACTTACCCCAACTCCCTCGTGGATGAGGACATGGCTTCCCCTTAGTTGGGCTGAAACTTCCTGGCCGTAGCTCAAGGGCGTGGCGTCCCTTTACTAGAAGGACTAGCAATCTATTATTGATGTTCGTGAACCTATTTATGCCAAATTTCTCTGCAGCAGAAAATTTTCATCGCGGTTGGGCGGCCAGGCCAGTGGTCGAACGTCGGAGGCCAAGGTTAGAGAGGGTGACAGAGGAGGATGTTTCGGGACTTTATGATTGATCGGCTATTGAAACGTGGGTGAACTCAAGCATACTGAGGTAACGCCCATCTCAGGATACTTCATCAAGTTTTACATCGACTTCGTTGAAAAGCCGATCACCAAGGCTATGAACATGGAACCGCTCTGATACTCAGGTCATTGCGGACAGTTGACGCCCACACGTTGACGGATAAAAAGCCACACCTGTACAAGATGGATCAAATGACGGAACGATGCAGATTGATCAGCTAATTACCTCCAACTGGTACATTCTGCTCGGTTGTCGGTTCGGTGCCTTGGTTGTTCAGGCCCAGGCTGGCTTGGCGAATCGATCGGTCACTGAATATGACCAAACCAGGCGATTTGCTTACGGACAGGTGAGCAAGAGTCCATCATGCTATTAGTCGTCTTGTTGCTGGGCCCGAGATTTTGGGATCAAAGCTTGGAATCTCGATCTCTGGCTACGCTTGCGAGTAAAAGATGTCGACAAAAGACTCATACTGGGTGAAAACTGTTCTTCGGGCGGCCGCATGTACCTGCCTACCCACAAAAGATTTCTGTGTGCTAGCCAGCTTCGGGGCTGCGAGCCAAGTTACTATGATACCGACCGCCAGGACACAGGCCGAAGGTGCTAGCAGGAAACATTGTCATGTTTCCGCCTATGAATCAGTTCCTTTTAGGCCTTTTTTTTTCCTCTCAAGATTGTCTCATACTGGCAACACATGAGTGAGCGTCTGTGGAAAGCCGTAAGGGTGTGACAGCTGCCAGCCACCTCCGGTATTGTACGGAGGTGGCTGCCCAGAACCACAGTGAAAATGGCCAGGGCTGATATCAATGTTTCACATTACGCGCTTAGTCAGAGCACACACACGAAACGAGGAAGCGAAATTAACCCCGGACACGAACAAGATCAAGCTCTTCCTCCGTAATTTCTACCCACCATCCCCATCTCCATCCCCCGCTTGTGTGTGTGGATATCGTTTCCATCGCTTATCAGCTTCACCATATCATACCATACCATACCATCAAACAAAGCCAAGAGAAATGGATCCAACTCACCATCAAAGGCAGTCGCTCCCCATTGGCCTTGGGAACCTGGCACCAGAACTGCTACGCCGCATCTTTGAGTGCTTCTGCCTCCACTGCCATGGTCGACCTGATCTGCCATTTTGGAGCCTTCATAAGCCCACCAACTTGGAAGAAACGGCATCATCAGACTCTTGGACGTATTGGCAGAGTCGGCGTGCTCTATATAGCCTTTGCCTCGTCTCAAGACACTTCCACGACATCGCTCAGGATATCCTCTTTCACGAGTTTATCATCCCGGTCGATGTTGATCGCCCATTACTGTGTCGACGCCTAGAACCCTTTCTTCGGACTGTTGCATCACGGCCAGATCTCGCCCGAATGGTGCGGACCGTGGCCTTGGATGAATACCTCGCGTTGCGCTTGGACGTCAAGTATGCTCAAGAGGTGTTTGAAGAGGCCTTGCACGCTTTGGGCACCAACATCTCTCATTTCTGGGAGCAAAGAAAGCATTGCCAAGACCCGGAGCCCAAGGTCTCATCCTGGGAGATCTCGCGGAGGTTCGTCCTTGGGCTACTTCAGCCCCGAGATTTGTTCAGTGAATACGTAAAACGGCTTGTCATGGCGGAGATTCTCGTCCTTCTAGTCGCTTTGCTTCCGAATCTACACCATCTCATTATTCGCGATCATCTTTTCCCGCAACAAGTCTTCCCTGGGGCAGCCGGCGCACTTGGCCTAACCAGAATCCCACTCCGGACACTTGACGCAATGATGATACCTCCCTCAATACTGTCTATCGCACCAGATCTCGAAACGGTTCACATCTGCCCTCGAGATTCTTACCCCAAAATGTCAAGTGTCAAAGAGGTATACTACCGAGGCTATGGAAGTGACGACAATGTGCATGTCAAGAAAGCCCTTTCTTCATGCTCTCGCTCCCTTTCTACCTTTTCATATGAAACATGTTCTTTCTGGTCATCTCTTGACCAGAGCTTGGACAGGATGCTGCAGCCGCGAAGAGCCGTGAAGCTTCTGACCAAGGTTTGCTCAACTCTACGATCCCTGCATCTTGACATGCGTTTCAGAGTTGCTTTTGACAGAGATTCGCGACTTGAGCCAATGCCGAGCTTGAAACAGTTCATCGCGTTGGAGGAGCTCTTTCTTACCACCAATTCGGTGTACAATGGGTCAAGCTCGAAAGTATCCGACGAGGAATATCTTGTGCATCTTCTTCCCCCAAGCATCGAATCTGTCACATTTGTTGACCACGAATTTCCTCCTCCACCCGAACGCCTTCGTCAGGGGTTTCTTGGCCTAGCGAAGGCCATGGGAGATGATGACCTGTTTCCGAACCTCAAACAGTTGAGATGCGACTCGAAGGCAGTCTGCGAGGATGGAGTGATCAGACATGCCTTTTCTCAGGTGGGGGTTTACTTCAAGTATCAAGAGTTTCCCACACGAAACTGGAGCTATTCCAGAGATCCCCTCCCCCCCGAGTCTCCCCGGCTTGCACTTGAAGCTTATCACGGGGATATTTACCATGACCTCCCAGATCTTGAACCTGGATCTTCAGACGAGAATTTGTAACGTCACGATGAGTCGGATATACGTTCGAAGCCGAAAAACATGGGTAGACTGGGGGTGTGCCAGTGTGTACGAACGTGATGACATCTCGGGGTAGCAATGTCTCATCTTGGAGTCAACGCATTATAGAGGAGGCCCCTGGATGATCGATCTGGAGAAGGGAATTTCCTATTGTACTCAATTTCTTTCACTGTTTCGGGGCCAACAGAGGTGTGAAGGAGCAGCAGGGCTCGCCGTCCTGCACGCGGTGGAGACCAGGAGTGAGCACCAAGCGAGAAAAGCGCACATTCCTACTGTTGCATATAAACCTAGTCAGTCAAGCAATATCGTTCACTCCGTAAAGCACAATTGGACACTACAAAAGAGACCACAAGGTGAGGCTATCGCCAAAAAGAGAAGCCATAGGCGATGGCGACATGGGGCCTCGAGGTGCAAAAAACATACAACAGCGGGAATTCGCTGGTCGTCACCGACCC
>JABCKD010002134.1:0-18819 GCA_013186415.1 Fusarium sp. NRRL 66088 | reverse complement strand
GGGCGGCGGAGAGGAGTGCAGCTCAGTGCATGCGGTGACACTGTCAGAGCAGAGCAGAGGGGGAAGTGGACTTCCCCGGAGGCCTAGGCCCAAGTACCAGCACACGGCAATTGTATGGAGGTGGTACTTGCAGCCGAGAATAAGGGACCGGCCCGGGAATCAAATCAACTTTGGGGTAGAAACGAGCCACGGCGGGGGGGCCTGAGTGTGGCCTGGGCTGCTGGCTGTAATGGTCACTGGACTCTCAGGTGGGCTCAAGGTCAGTCGAGGTCAAGGCTGCCCGGCCGGGCTCACGGTGCCGGGGAGGAGGAATACCGACGGGAGATGCCAAGTTGACCGTGTTTGATCCCAAGATTGGGCGTCCAGGAGAGTGGTATTCCGTATCAGTCGGTGATGGTATCTGCCTAGGTAGGTTGAGAATTCACGGAGAGACGATTGGCTCGGAAAGGCTTAGACCCAGGACGACGGGCCAGGAAATACCGACAAGAGACCGCCGAAGTCCTGGGATGGGATGGATGGATGAATGGATGAATGGAAAGATGGGGATGCAAAATGGGGGTCCTCCAAGGTGAGACGATTTAGGCTAGACCCGGCTACAGCATCCCGGCCGAGTACAGTACGTACCACAGTGAGATTTCTCAGCGACGCCTCAGCGTCCATCTTGCACACGGACTCGCTGTACTGTGCTGTGCTTGCTGTACAGGGCGGGCTGTACCGCACCAACGGCCTGCGCCTGCCTGCGCCTGCACCTGCACCTTGGGGCACCCATTGGATTCAGCCAGAGACATCAGTCACAGAACCTGGTCTTTGTTTTTTCTTCCCTTTGAAAAAAGAACATCCAGTCTCATATGGCTGGGACCTTTCCAGTCCAATACCCTTCCCGCAAGGGTCACACCAGGTGGCGCCGCGACGGCGGCTCTGGCGGCAATCCTCGACTCCAGAGTGTGGGCAGGTGGGCTTAATCTTTCTACTTTAGCTCTGCGACGCACCTACCAAACCTGCCGCTGATGGTGTTCCTCTGGCTCTGCGCATCACTTGAACATGGACTTTCCTCGGGTTTGCTTTCTTTTTTCTCTCTCTTAGACTTGCACCGCTTGTTCGTCTCCTCAATCCGTCCCACTTTGACTTGCAGTCAATCGTCAACGGACCTCCTCCGAGGAGACGGGATCCATAACTCACTGAGGGGTCTCCAAGAAGCGGTTCCCAAGCCCAACTCCAGATATGTCGATATCAACCGGACAGCATTCATTGGCACACGGCAGCAGCCTAGGCAAAGCAGTCAGGCGAGGCGATATCGGGGGCTCTTCCAAGGTCAGGATCTCGGTAGGGATTGCCATAACCCGGCACGGGATTACATCTTTCACTCCCGACCGAATACAACCCTCCTTCGACTATCGAATACCGTACCGGTCTGGCCGAGCCACATAATTCCTCCGAAAGGTCGTGATATGCCTGCCGTTGGAGGCTCATCTCGAGAAACCCTTCGCGAGGAAACCATGAACAATTGCACCAGGGCCGGTCGACGTCCGTCTCCCCGTTGGACACCTGCTGTACTCCAGATTCTGCAATGTAGGTACGTATGTACCTGTGCCTTGAAGCCTGTCTGTTCCGTCATGGATGAGATGAATGTGAGGTAGGGCAGTCTGTGTGTGACCAGCACCACGGGTTGACCGAGACCTGGTCCCTGCTCGCCGCATGGCCTGCCCATGGCACTTGATGCTCCCCCAAGGGGATCTGTGCAAGGGACCCGTCTACGTTCCGTACAGGGCAGCTGTCTAGCATCTCGCCCACGTCGCTTTTTCTCGCCCGGAGGTGCAAGACCGAGCACAGACTCTCAAGCCCCAAATTTCACTCAACGTCACAGGCTCGCAGCGGACACGGTTCTATTCATCACGTTGTTATTATCTCTCTTGTTCCGCAAGCGAAGATGTGCTGTCCTATCTGCTCTCTTTCCGCCTTTTCTACCTCTCGAATCGTGGATCCATCCCTTTCAGTCATCGATCGTTAAAGCTCCGAAATCGCCGTTACTCTCATGATGCTCTTGTCACCCTCTTTGTCGAGCTCTTGACACCACAGCAAGAGATAGCTGTGACCGGGTGCCTTCACCGGCCGGTGCTCTGCGGCCAGCCTCACCGGCGCCTGCAGCTCCGATAGGCCGAAGCGGGATGTGCTTGCATGAGTGCGCCTCTGAATCTGTGTCGACCGACAGCCTAGAGACAGAACTTCTGCCGTCATTATCGTTCCTGTCTTCTGCCCGCATCCGCGCTATTTTTACTTCACCCGTCCGTCCATTTACCGTTGCCACCCAGTACCAGTCTACATCTCTCACCCCGTCCTCACCTTGTCCCCCAATGCCTCGGCGTTCCTGGCTCTAGAACACCCTAGGATGGCCGCTGACAAGAGATCACCTGGCTGGCTCGGTGGTGGTGGCATCCCCAGACACATTGAGCTGGACCCTGGGTACCACAACACATGAGGAATTCAGACACCATCATGACTCCCCTGGCCCCCACTCTCATCCTAGACACGATGCTCGGGCTCATTGACATGCGCAGGCAGATCCCCAGCAAATACCCCATACGTCGACATCAGCTTCCGCTCCGAAACCAACACAGATTCATGTGCCATCAGCCTCGAGAACTTATCCGCGGCTAAGCATCAAGCTACCAAGGCCAAAGGCCATCAGAGGGCCCTTCTCGACGCACCTACCACCACCCCTACTGCGCGTCCTAGCTTAGCTCCCCCAAGTGTCTCCATACCTCCACGCCTGTGCCCCACGCCCGCATGTTCCATAGGTGCGCCTCCATTGAAGGAGTTGGCCGTCTCCAGCCCATCTCCATCCCAACGTCCAAGGAAGGACCAAGCATCCAGAGAGAAAACCACTCAAAACGGGAACCGCACGACGTTGCTGTCGTTCGCCGCCCTCCGCCGCCCCGTTTCGGGTTCGGTGAGAAGGGCGACGGTAGGGTTGAAACTAACGTTGATATTCGGCTCTGACCTCGGGAAGCAGGCAGCCGAACCCAATTAGTCAAATAGAAACCCTGTCTGGCACTAAGAAGGGAGGCTAGGCGAGGGAACAGGGCGATGCATCTTGAACGGCGACGGATTATTTGATGGCGGTTGTTAGTGACGGGACGTTATTTCTTTGCAGGACTGGCAGACACATGGCTGGCCGTCCATCATCCGTCATCCCGTCCCTCCCATTGTCCCCCAATATCTCCCGAAGGAGCAAAACGAGCCCTCGACGCGCACACACACTCGCGTGCACGCACGCACACCCTCCCACAGTACGAAGTATGCATGACAGACCTGCACGCCGCCTTGCCAGCCACCGAGCGGGCCAAGACTCCTGTTGATGAAGGGAAGTGAACCTGAGGCCACGGACGGGATGTGTGACAGCAATCGGGGCCGTTCTGTTACCTAACGACTCAATGGCAGTCCTATCTTGTGTCAATTACACACGGGCAGAGGAGCCAACATGGCGCCCGTTCGCGGATGTTTGCGTGCGCGCATGGACGATGGGCGACCGGTGGTCTAAGTCCGCAATGGACGACCAGACTCGTCAACAAGAGACGCTGGATCGGCTCACCTCACCCCAGGATTTGTTACCAGAAGGCGTCGGCAGCCAGGGGTGCTCCGCCAAGGAGCCAGGAGCTCATCATGACCAGGGGTTCTTACAGGCCAAGACAAGGGATGAATTCTCCGCCCCCGTGCCGTGAGCAAGAGAAGGCCCAGTCTTTTGTTCTTTTTCTCTGTGCTAAAGCTGCACCGCAGTAGGACCCCGGTCCTTTCCAGGACAGATTCACCGAGGTTAATACCTAGGATCTTAGCGGCCATGTCTTGCACACCAGGCACTCTCATCTATCGCGTCCCCATAACAGCGAGACAAGAGAGGACAGGACAGGGCAGGAAAGCCCCCAGGCGAGATACGATACGATACCTGAGCGAGCACGAGTTGCTGCGTAGATATCCGACCGCCACATGGTTGCACACATCGTCGGTGGCGGCATCCCACATGGCCATGATGGCCTCATCTCATGCCCATGGCGGCATTTGCAGCAACTCCAAGCCCATGCATGATGCCATTATTTATGTACTCTTATTTGATGGCTGTCTCAGGTCCCCAGGTCTAACACAGAAAAGAAGAATGTCAGCACACTCACCCGCCCGCACACACACACACAAACACACGGACACGCACGCATAGAGAGAGAAACCCGAAATCTGGTCGGGTTTTCACACCCCCAGTCTGCCAGGTCCCGGGTCTTCACCGAGATCCCCTCGCGAGACATCACCAGATCTGACTCCACTTTTCTGGACCTTTGGCTTCTGGTTGCCCAATGCTCGACAGCTTGATTCATTGACGCCGCATCCCCAGGCCCGTGATGGACCGGGATAGAACCCGACTTGGATGGACGTCCTCACTCCCCAGCCGGACATGCACCTGCTCGTCAGCCAATCGCCGCTCCGGCGACATCGGGGCCTTTCACCGACGCAACGCGATCCAAGCCGAAGGGAAGAGTTCGGTCTCCGTGCCTGACTGGCCTGTCTGTTTCTGGCTTCACCGTCTCACCACTTTTCGAATCACCTGGTGCGCTTTTGTTGTCTAGCCTATTATTAAGCGTTGAGCCTCGGAGTTGCTACCTTTGACTGGACCCTTCACCTTGGTTTGGCCTGGCCTGGCTTGACTCGCGTCATGGATGGATGGACCGTTGTCTCTCTCCTTGACGTGCATCAGGAGTTGTCACATCTCAGGTTTCCGGTCGCCTGTCTCTGCTTTGCTTGCTTGCTTTCTTGCTTGCTCGTTTGTCTCGTCAGTCTGTCAAGCTTAAACTGTTCGGACCTTGATCCCGGGCTTATCTCCGGTCCTGACTCCCGAGGTCTATGGCCGGAGTGGATGAGGCTCGTCTCATCGGGCTAATTCAAGACCGAGAGAGGTCCCGGATCGTTGGCAGATGGAGCGGTACGTACCGACATCCATCCATTTTATGCGGGCAGCATTGCATTGCCGGTGTGTGTCTCGACGATCCCTCTCATTTGCAGGCCCTCTCCATGTGTGTCTGTCTTCAGCTTCTGCAGAGCCGTCCTCGATGGTGTGCAGCACACGGTGGAAGTGGTTGAAGCAGTGTAGATCGGTGCCACCTGTTCCGCCACAATAAGCTCTGAATCGAGTGCAAGCAGACGCATCACTGAACTGGTCTGCCGGCTTTGACGAATATCGTCGTGATACGTATCGTATCGGATCGGGCCAGGTCATTCATTGACAACGGTGCCGTCTTACTGCTGGCTTTTGTAAATTGCAAGTCTATATGCCCAACCAGTCTTACGTGGCACCCCGAGGTGCCTATTGTTTCCCAACCATGACTCGTCTCTGTGCCTGACGAGAAGATATCAAACCAATTCCCAGCAAGATACATTAAGTTACAAGCATAACAAGAAGCTTCCTCAGCGAAACACCAATCCGAGCCGCAGGAGTCAGACTCACCACATCTGGTCCTTTGTCCAAGGAGAGTTCAGGAACTTGCCCTTGTCGTCCCTCGAGTACCCAATCTCATCCCGCTTGTCGTCTACAAGCCTCCCCCACTCGAGCAGCAGCCGGAACAGGTAGACGTCCATGTCCCTCTCGCCCAGCACCTGCGCCGCCCACCGGGCCCCCTGCCGCGCGATCCACCGCGCGTCCTTGGCCCTCGCCTTCATGTCGGTGTCTCGCCCGTTGAGGTAGGCCCTCTTGTGCGTGCCTGTAAAGTACGACAGTGTCGTGTGCAGGCCCTGGTAGCGCGTGTCGATGGGGACAAAATGCAGCCACGGCATCAGCCGGTCTGTACACCACGTGCGGAAGAGCGTCGATACCATGGGCACGCTGCTGGACCGGAGCGTGCGGACGAGGTCGGGGGACGGCCCGCCGTCTTCGTCCAGGAGGAGGATGAAGCGGTACTCTAGCGGATCCTGGTCCTGAGCCTCGTCCACAGTGCCATATGTCTGGTTGATGAGGGCGCAGTTTGGCCCGAGACAACCCGTATAGTTGTTCATGCCCACGCTGAAGGGGGTCGCAAGGTTGGCTTCCGTGACGGACACTCTTTCGTGTCGATATTTGGTATCATCTTTGGCGGTCGGCAGGATCATGGTGACCTTGTCATGAGGGTTCTGGTTTCCCAGAAGATGAAGCAGTCGGAACTTGTGGTTTCCGCGCAAGGCCTGGTCACTTATAGGACCTTGGCCGGTCTGGCCTCTCCAGAACATGGCATCGTAACGGCGGTCGAAATCCCACTTCATATCCGGCTTAGAGTCAAGAGGCCGGGGAAGAGGGATGAGGATGTCTTGGAATGGTTCCGTCTTGGAGCCTCCAAACAGGGGCAGCAGTTGCCGAATCGGCTCCGCATGAGGGCTTGAGAAGGACATGCCGTGAAGGTACTTCAGGTCTGGCTGTGAGCAGTACTCGAGGGATCGCGGCCAGTTCACCAAGATCTGCCCCTTGGAGTGTCTTTTCACACAGTCAGAGCAGAACTCGCCAATGTTCCAGTGGGGGGTGATCCGGGTTTTTGACCCAGGAGGGCAGGCCTCAACCTGCATCTGGCGATAGTCGGACGGAGTGATGAGAGAGTAGGGCGAGCCTCCCTGTCCAAGTACCGGTTCTTGGGTTGATGCTCTAGAATCGAGCACTTCCTCGGTCTCATTTCCACCGTCTACAGATCTCTTGGAGATGAGATTCACGATGGGAGTAAGGTCAGCTCGGCTCTGGCCCTTGGCATTCTCCCAGGACGGGAGGATTCGCGGTGTAGGTTCCAGATTGACAGGGAAGAGAATATCAGGCAGAAACTTGGCAAACTTGTTGATGGATGCAACAAGTTTGTCCAATGCCTCGGCGTCAGGGCCCGTAACATCGGGAGCTCGAGACGCCTTGCCCTCGTAGACGGTGATTGTATGAACTCCTGGAAATTTTGCCAGCATGACGGCCCTCTGGCGCAACTTCGCTGGCGGAACTGCCAGGAACGGCTTAAGATCTGTATCGATCTGATCGAATTGGTCAATAACGGTGGTGTTTTGAGCAAATTCGAACCAGTCGGCGAAGCCTGGGGGCGGATCACGGCCCTCGTGGCGTTCCTTGTAGATCTTGTAAGCGACGGGGAGACTACCGCTCACAGTCGCATGCTGAAGCCATCGATCATGTCTGATGTTTGCTCTAAAAACGAGATCGTTGATGGGATGGCGGTTATTAAAGGTCTGCGGTTGTTGAATGCTGATGTAGATGCTGGTCCCCACAGCTAGACCAATAAGTAAAGCCGTGAGCATGAAGCGCCGTATAAATATTATGGAGCGAAGATCGTGGCAGTATGTGAAGATGATCATGCCAAAGGCCACGAACCAGAGTGGCATGATGGCAGGGAGCCGCACAGGATGTAGATAATCTCCATACGAGAAGATATTCTCACATGCCTTTGCCGTACCGACGAGAAAAGTGATGATACTGGATGGTGTAAGGGGTGATGTCTCGCACACCCAGAACGCGGCCGAGATCATGAGCGTTGCAAATGCGAAACTGTCGACGATGATGTCGAAGCCATACAAGAAACCGAATCCAGTATGTAAGGATGAAGAGCCTCTGAGGAGCCTGCTTCCAACCCAGACGCAGCCCATTGACAGAGCTGATAGAACGAGAACCGTTCCCAGGGTTCTCAGGCGAAGCTTGGCCGTCCGCGACCAAGCTAGCAGTCTCCACAGCAGGATGACGATGAGGGCGTCCAGCATGAGTCCGACGCACTGAAGGAGCAGAGTAGTCCTCTTGCTCTCAATTAGGTCGAAGCAGTAGTACGTCGAGCGCGTCATCTGGTTGACGGCATAGTACGTGCCTGTAGCAAACGTCAAGACGCTTGATACAGCCATGGTGAGGACAACCCGAGGCCCGCTGAACCAGTCGATCAGATCGTCAAAGCATGAGCGCCAGGGGTCATCCGGGTCCTCTGGTGGAGGGAAGCCCCATTTTCGACGGGTGTTGAAGATTTCATATGCAAAGATGAGGACGCAGAGAAACGACTGTGGATGTGTCAGTATTCAGGGGGTTGTTGTAGCAGTTGAGGACGACACACCTCCAGACCTGGAGTCGAGCATTGCTGCTGATAGTTTACACGGTGAAAGATTTCCAGTCTGAGAACAATACATAGAACGAGAACAGGAAGTGAAAGGCGTCGTGGCCGCTTTGGCTGATGAGCATTGGGGCCATTGAGAGCAGCATCTGCGGCACCATCCAGCAAAGACACCTCACGACGATGTCTAGCAAAGCGTCCATCTGCACCGGGAAGCCACTTTGTAAAGCAGCTCACACCGTAGCATATGGTTCCAGAGAGGAGAAATAGAAGGAATGACGATAGACGAGGACTCTCTAAAGGGAAGGAGTTCACATGTGAGTCTCCCTCATGCCAAGACTAGGGCGGTTGCAGACTAACCAGTTAAAGAATGCCGTTCTAGAGTTTGAGAGATGTAAAAGAATGACAAGGCGGCGCTTGATTAATGAGAATCAGTTTCAGATATATGAAAATGGGGGGGGGTATTGGGGGGATATACCAGAGGCCGAATAATTGGACGACCCAATTCTGAGCCATGATGCTGCTGATGGGAGGACGGCGGCGGGCCACCGGATTCAGGGCCACCTAGGATATCGCGAAACAAAGACAGGAAAAGAAGGTGCCCTCTAGATAAATCGTCATGTCATTACGGTCGTTTTAACCCCGTCCCCTGCAGTAATAAACAAAACGAAGGGGGTGGGAAAACGAAACAAATCTTCCTTTTCTCTCACGTCGTCGTTGATGAAGCTGTCATGATGAGGCCCCTGGTCATCTTTTTTTCCCCCATATCAGGGGAAAAAGAGGCTGACGACACACATTGAAGGATAGCCCCTGAAGGATTACCTAAGCGGGCTATTTACAGCACAGTTTCAGCCACTAAAACGGATAATTGCCCCACTATTCTGACGGCAAGCTCCCCTGAGATCATCTCCAACTTCTTCCATGGATGCCACCATCGTCAAAGAAACATTCCCCCCCGGCCTGTGATGTAATCAACCTTTTGTCTCTCATGGCCGGCTTCAACGACGCGCCCTTCATCAAGGGCCTCGCCGTGCCCTCCGTCTGCTGCCTGATAACCTTCCTCGGCTATTTCTCTCAGATCGTCTTTTCCTTCTCGACCCTCGACCCCGGCCCGCCCTCACGCTCCGAGACGATCCTCTTTAACGGCCTCCTCTTTGTCCTCTGGATAACATACTATCGTGCCGTTACCGTCGACCCGGGTCGTTATATCTTCAAGGGCCGCGTTATTGAGGCTGATGGACAGCGATGGTGCAACAAGTGCTCGGCGCCCAAGCCGCCGAGATCGCACCACTGTCGCCATTGTGCGAGGTGTGTGCCCAAGATGGATCATCATTGTCCGTGGACGCGTAACTGCGTGTCCATGACAACATTTCCACACTTCTTGCGCTTCCTCATATACACGAACCTGTCTCTCTGGATGCTCGCATACCTCCTGTGGCAGCGCTTCGTCGTCCTCTGGGAACAGCGCCTCATGCCCGCCTACCTAGGTCCCAGCCTCTTTGCCCTCATATCCCTCTCCCTGATCACGCTCATCGACTTCTTCACGACCGTTGCTCTGGGTATCATGCTCATCAACACAGTCAGGGCTTGGATCTTCAACCAGACCATGATTGAGGGCTGGGAGCAGGAGCGCCATGAGGCTCTCATTGACAGAGGCGTCAAAGACTGGTGGGACGTTACGGGGCCCGATGGTGAAAAAGTCCGGTTCGAGAAGCTCGAGTTCCCATATGATATCGGCTTCTTTGAAAACATGTCCCAGGCCATGGGCACCCGTAACGTCGTCTGGTGGTTCTGGCCTCTCGCGGGGAACCCAGTCATTGCAAAGGATGGCCGTGGTTCTGGCTGGACATGGGAAGAGAACGGCTTCAACCGGGTCGAGGGTCTCTGGCCACCACCGGACCCGGATAAGATGCGCCGGGCGGCACGGGGCTGGCCGGCCGCAAACCGCGACTACGCCGAGGAGCTCCGCCAGGCGAACCTAAACCCGGAGGAGTTCAAGGCCGAGTTCCAGCGACGCCAGGCCGATGATGCGAGGAGGCGCAGGAGGCAGCTCATGGCCGAGCTTGAAGAGGTGGATGACTTTGACATGTATGATGACGAGGAGTATGACCGCGGTTTCGACGGGGGTATGGGCTGGACAAACTCGGATGGAGATCGTTTACGAGATTATGGAGTTGACGAGGAAGAGTCAGAGCCTGAGATTGAGGATGAGGACGAGGATGTCCCGCTCGCAGAGCTCATACGAAGAAGAAAAGTCCTACAAAAGGACAGCCACGATGATTAAAAGAGATGTGAAATGAAAATAGAAGAATAGAATATTTGTCTCGGTTTAAAAATAAGCAATTTGACATTTCTAGAAGCAGCAACAAAAAAAACAGAGAAGCTAGTAGGTTAAAACATGTAGAAATCTCTCTTGATCCATGCTTTTCCTCCCTTCCAAGCATCCAGACGATTCTCCCTGCCCAAACGCTTTCAAGAAAAACCCAACAAGCGGCCGTGACTCTTCTCTCTCTCTCTCTTTTAGCCCACGCCCCTAAACAACGAAAAAAAAGGGCTTTCCCAGCAAGCAAATCAACTCGGTTGCCCAGCTCAGTCTTGTATACAACAAAAAATGCCCCCCCTCCCCCTCTTTCTCTCTTGCATGCTGCTCTGTGTGCGTGTGTTGTGTGTATGTCGTATGCGCGCGCAAGGTTTTGAAAATCGACATTCTTGTCATTATCTTTTTTTGAACGGAAAGATTCGTGAAGCATATACTCGTGTCGATTACCAGTCATCATCATCCTCCTTCTCCCGCTGCATTGCGTTCTTGCGAGCCAGGAGAGCATCTGCCAGACTGCCTCCCAAGCTGGGCGTAGGAGTGCTGCTACGACTTCCGGTACTACCGTTCAGCGTGTTGAGGCTCATGCCCGAGTCGCGCTGCTGCAGTTCGGCAGGTTTGCGGTTAGCCTGCGGCCGTTTGGCCGGGGGCTGCGGAGGCGTCGGCTTGGCCCGTGGTGGGGCCGGCGGCGCACGTGGAGCCGGAGCCGGAGCCGGAGCTTGCTCTTGAACATAGGCAGCAGGAACCCAAGCCTGTTGCTCCGTCTGCTGGTTCTTGGCTAGCCACCAACCTAGATGACAGTTAGTTGACATGTTCCATTGCTAGTATGAATAGGATAACTTACCATTCTCCGATTTTTGGACAATCTCGACGATCTCATTGGCGTGGATCGAGAGCTCGTTCTCCCGCTGGGCCGCAAAGTCGTACAGAACCTTGGCCAGGACCTTGGGAGGGCTTGCCGGTCGTGCAAGGGCAGCAGGAGGGGGGGGAGGTGGTGGTGCACGTCCAGCACCGCTGGAATTGCGAGTATGGTTTGAGATGGAGTTTGCAACCGCAGCGTGCGCGTTCTGCGTCGATACTGGACGGTGGGGGACAGTGACGGGACCTCGTGAAACGGCAGCGGGGATGGCAGCAGCAGCAGTGACAGCAGCTGGTGGTTGAGAAGTAGGTCGTGAGCCCGCACCAGGTCGGGGCTTGGCCGTTCGGTTGCCAGTGAGTCGAGATGGTCGACCGTTGGGACCTCCAGGCTTGATCAACTTGCCTCGGGTGATGGGTCGAGGGGGTACTGGCTTGCCCTTGGGTGTAGGCTTCGAAACCGAGTTTGGTGGCTCACCAGGTTGTGTGTGAATACCACCACTCTTGTAATAGTCGACGGGAAGCTGGGAATCCTTGAGAACCTTGACCTGCTGCATCTTGCCGGGCTTCTTAGCGTATTCGATCGTGTCACCGATCTTGAGATTGAAACCTCCAGGCATCGCCCGCTGCATCTGAGTAAACAGTTCAGTCTTGAACACACAGTTCATCAAAGGATCTGGCTCCTGAGGAGATCCAATGCCTAGTGAGAACCAATCATCGCGAGCTGTCGAAGCGCCAATGAACTTGATCGCGCCCAGCGGCAAGGACTTTTCGGCCGAAATATGAGGCTGGCCATTGTTGAGCATTTGGGCAATGATATAGAACTTGCTGTTGGTAACAACAATGATACGTGGGCTGGGCTTGCTGGACCGACCGAACTTGGCCTCCAGAATCTCAGCTCGGCAAGAGAAGATGGTCGTTTCGTTTGAGCCAATGCCAGCAGCATTGCGGATCTGCGCTCCGGGACCAGCAGTAGCATTGATGCCCAGATAGTCGCCAAGGAATCTTCGGGAACCCAAAAGACTCATACGACGTCTCTCCTTGCGACCTCCAAGAACCCGGTGTCCCTGGTCACGAAGCTGCAAGTACTCGGCTCCAGTTCGCTTCTTCCTCCAGAATCTCTGGATGCGAGTAGCAGATTCGGCTCGGTACGCAAGATAGGCTCTCCACATGCGCTGGATTCGGGTAGCCATGTTGTGCCAGTATCTATCTCTCATGTGTTCAAGGGCAAAGAGAGTTTCAGGGGCCTTGATGAATGCCTTGGTAACTCCCATCTGCCACTCTTCCTTAGGGATGCTAGTATCCTTGAGAATCTGCTTGACAGCAGCCTCGGTGGTACCATCCCAAGTGTATTCGCCTGCATACGAAGTAGCGGGCGACAAGAGGAAGAATCGGTCAACAAACTTGTCAAATGCTTGACGATAAGCGAAACCGGCTCGACGAATGCGAACGTTCTCCTGGAGACCAAGATACTTGATCTGATGGAGAACGTTAGGGCCATTATATTCGGTAGGCGACTTGTTCTCGTTTGGCTTGATGGTTCGGATATATGAAGGCTGGCACTTCATCAAGGTATCGACCAGGGCATTCGCAGACGTTCGGATACGGTCACCAGCCGAGGGAGGCTGCTTTCGGTTATCTTGGTCAACCGGGCGAGGGAACAGGGTGTGAACGAATTGGTTGCCGCTGTGCTGGAACAGGTTGAGCAGACCCTTGAGGAGCTGATCCTTGTTCTTATCTGTAATACCATCCACAGTATAGGTGACATCGCCAGCATAGTGCTTGATGATGAAGTTTCCTTGACGAGGGGTAAGATGAGCGTGCGACATGCCGTTGATGCTCTGCATAAAGGTTCGATCGCAAGCCGCAGGATCAGCGTGCGCGGTCTTGGTGGCATCCTTCATGGCAGAGAAGACACCCGGTGGTCGGATCTGCTCGATCAGGTCACACACAACCTTGTTGTCAAAGTACTTGATTGGCGTCCACTGAATCTGCTCCTTCGCGTACTCGTCTTGCTCGGCCTTGAGGGTGAGCTGAATAAAGATCTGCTGCAGCTTTTCGTTGACATAGTTGATGCAAAGCTGCTCAAAACTGTTCTTCTCGAAAATCTCGAAACCGTAAATATCCAGGATACCAATCGTGTTGCTAGTTGGTTGTCGGGCCTTCAGAGACTTGTTGATGCGCTCAACAATCCAGTCGAACAGGTTGCTGTAGATGGCCTTGGCCAGGGCATCTCTTGTCGCCAGCGCCTGGGACGGGTTCGCAGGCGATTCGATGACCTCGCCGTTTCGAGGAGTCAGGATTCGGATCGTGATGGCGTTGATGAGCTGTTCGGGAGTGACCTCCATGAGGTAGGCGGCGAAATCCACCACGGACCTATCAATCACCTCGGCATAACCACCCTGATCCTCCTGGAACTGGATGTTTCCAATCCATAGAATGGCCGCAAGCATACGGAAGATCTCGTCCTGCTCAGGTTGGGTGAGACCAATAATCTTCATGGCGTTGAGTGTGTCTTGGAATTCAGCGAGATCGTCGATGCCGTCCACGTCGAAGCATTTTGACCGGCTCGTGTAGACGTACGTCTCGGGTTTCTGGATGCCAAAGGTCTCTCGGTACTGCTGCGAAGCGCCCTTTGTAAATTGGTAAAAGATGTGGAAGTTGCGCTCGTTTGTGATCTGGCCCACCACTCGGGTCTTCTCCAGGAGGTAGTTTGTGATGTCAGCGCCCACAGGTTCGCCCTGAGCGTTAAAGTAGATTTGTAGATATTTGCCGAATCGCGACGAGTTGTTATTTCGCAACGTCTTCGCGTTTCCAAACGACTCGAGCAGCGGGTTGGTTGCCAGCACCATGTCCTTGATCTGCTTGATGTCTCCCGACTCTCCACCAGACACGCTGGCGATGTACTGCATGATGCGCTTTGCGGCCTCGGTCTTGCCAGCGCCCGATTCTCCCGAGATGATGACGCACTGGTTATCACTGTATGCCTTCATGTTGTAGTATGCGGATTCGGCGATGGCGAAGACGTGCGGCGGCATCTCGAGTCGGTTCTTGCCCTTGTAGGTGTCGAGGACCTGGTCGGTATAGATGCCCAGGTCCCGGAAGGGGTTGACCGAGACCAACACATGGCCGATATAGGTATAAATCTCGGCGCCCTCGAATCGCTTCTTCAAGTTTTCGTTGATGGCTTCGTTGGACACTTTGCTCAGCAGGGTCAGATCGGAGACACCGATCTCCTTCTTCTTGGTGGTCTCGAAGGTGGCCTTCTTGGGCTTTGCGCTGCTTGCGCCAGCCGCGGCCCCGGCGACTTTATTCTTGGGACGTCTTGATATTCCCTGCGCAACGGGAGCAACGGGAGCAACGGTCAGCAAAAGAGGCGCCACCGGAGGGGTTGTTGGCACCTTACCATGATGTGCAGGGGATTGGGGGGAGAGAGGGGAGGAGGAGGAGGAAAGGTAGCCGGATGGAGGACAGTTGGTTAGACGGGCATCAGAGAATCGATCCCGTGAGAAATAAGCGAAGGACTCCGGTAGGATGGGTCGGAGAGAGAGATGCGATGTTTTTTCCAAAGGAAACGCTGGAAGCTTTGATGTGGCTGGAGTCGAGATTGTGTTCAGCGATGATCTGGTGCCTGACGGGAGGTGACGAAAACGCCGACGATTTTCCGCTCAGCACAGCCCCCTACTGTCGCTATCTTACGCAACAAGTGGCGGGGGACAGGCAACGGTTATTCACTTTTTTTCTTGACTTGACATCCACGTATTCCACGGATTCGTCTCCAAATACGCGGTATTCAGAGCCCGAAACTTGAAATGAGCAACTATTCATAGAGATGCTTCATGGCCCAATCAATATTGCTGTTGTTGTTTGTCTTGGCCTGCCGCGGTATTACTGTAATGCTGTCCCTATCATGCATCAAAGCCTTACAGCGAATAACAACATTTCCGTTTCGACCAAAGTCCAGCCCGTGTGTCGTCATCATACCTGCCAGAACCGGCCTCGTCGGGAAGAAAGGGTCGTCTCAAGTCTCTGCCAGCCTCTAATGTCTGTGCCTAATAATAAACGACTCCACCTGTCTCCCTGACTGCCCGTTGGCCATCAATCTTGGTAGATCCTTCACAGGGATAAATTGCTTATGTTAGTTTAGGCTTCCAGAAAATCTGTTTATGGCTCTCAAGTTGTGAATCAACAATCATTGATTGCGATTCAACTGTTACAGTGATGGTTGGCCGCTTGCCTTATTAGGCAGGTAGAATAGTTCAAGCGAGAGTTGATTTCGATCCTTGAAGCAAACCACCCAATTGTCAAACAAATCAACAATGCCTTACAATAAATGAGATAGATGTATTCATCCATTGCAACACATGTGCCAAATCCAGGACCCTTGATTACATACATGCTCCCTTTCAAGTTATGATGACGTTGTTCGCAGGGTATCCCCAGAGCAACCGGGTGGTGTCATGAAACCGCATGAATCTGGACACGGCTGAGTTGTAGGGTGACACATGGCTCCTCTGCTGGGACGATATCAATAACGCCAGGAAGCAACTCAATGCCGTTTCTCTTTATGCAACTCATCCATTGTTGATCAAGCGGCCCACTCGCTTCCAGGCACAGCTCCATCGCCTTCGGCATCAAGCGTCTTGGCTTGCATCCCCATCCCCGCCAAACAAGCTCCAACCCGCCAAAAGCCTCGCTACAGTGCTCTTATCCAAACTTGTTAGGGCTCCCTACGGAGGAAAATACGCCCGTTCGAGTGGCTTCACAAGAGGGCTCGTCAATGACTGGTTCGCCAATCCCTGCCCTGTGACGCAGGTCAGTCCCTTGGTTGCGGGGTAGCAACCACATGCCCACTGGCGTGCTGTGGTGATCGCGCGGGACATCCCATCCCAGCTCAGGTGATGATGAGCACCACAGACGGAACATGGCATTAAAAACATGGCCTGGCTGCCGTATCAACGGCCCATCCTGAGACCTTAGCTTAAACGTTGGATGAGATACATAACACCACTACACCCGCCGTCTGAGACTTGTTTACTCTCTTCTTCTCTCCATCTTCATTCAACTTACACCAACAATCTACACTGAATACTTGACATCACCATTGAACTCATTCACATTCGCAATGGCCGACACTACTGAGCAGCAGCCCCAGCTGGTTGACGAGACTCCCATCTCGCCCATTCGTCCCAACCAGGCACGGAGAAACTCGCTTGAGGACCACCTCAAGCACCGCCCCGAACGTGCCGAGCTCGTCGAGAGTAAGAAGCCGCCCAGGCCTACCAATCCGGCATTGTCCACGTAGAGCCTTGCTGACATGGCCCCCAAACAGAAAACATTCTCCCGGCCTCGTCCGCAGCGCCAGGCCTCCTGGCGCACCAGAAGGAGGTGAGTCAAGACAATGGAACCCAAGCCTTCTTGCCCAGCCCAGTTGCCTTTTCTTTGTTGAAGAGCCACCATCGCTGACGTAGCCCCACCCTATGCGCAGCTCCAGAAGCACATGCTTGAGGACAAGCTCAACGACAAGATCTCGCACCGCCCAGACCCCGAGGCCCTCATCAAGAAGGACATTTTGCACGATGACCCTCGCACCACCGGACAGGACGAGGCCGCCAAAAAGTACGAGGAGGCCATCGAGGACGAGTATGCCAAGCGCGAGGGTGGCGCCTGAGCATGATGTCATGCGACGGGGTCATGAGCCTCGGCGCTCATGATACCCAGAACGCATGGGACTCGGGACGAGTGAAATGATTTTTCAAACTTTTGGGCAGGCATGTTAACAATATGGTATGGGACCAAGTGGGCGCTTTTCGGCTGCATCCGGGCATTTTGGCCGGCCTTTGTAATTATCATGGGAAATCCTCGAATTATTCTAGCACTAAACACAGAAACCGACTTTGAGTGTGATGGACTGACCCTGGTCTCAGCATTGTGATTGGGTCTTTGCTCTGATGCATGGAAAGTGGAATCACAACTATTAGAAGCCACTTCTCATCCATCCCCCATGTGAAAATCACAGCGGGGAGAATGCGCATGCTCCGGAGATGGTGGAGGAGGAGTGCGGGAAAGACGGGATTGAGCATCAAAGAAAGGCAGACCCCTGCCGACAGTTGGGCTGCAGGTACCGGACGGGAGGGAACCCAATGCCCCAGATATAGCAACGCCCAACCCTTCACACCATCCACGGGATACCCTTGAACCCTTTTGCAGAAGAACAAAAAAAATCAAGGAAGAAGCAATTTAGTTCAAGGGGGTACGGGGAGGGGTGAAACAAGACGGAGACACGGTTGGCTTGCAAGAGCAAAAAAATTGAAATTTGTTTCATGCTCGTCGGACCAGGCCGACGGGCTCAAAACCCAATCTGATCTCGTAGAAGACAAGACAGAGAGATTGAGGATGCCAGGGCCCCAGCCCTTCTAGAAGTAAGGAAGTCAACGCAGACCCCGAGGGTCGCGCTGAAGAAGTAAGTGTACATGTGAGTGTATCCGTATACCCGTCCTATACCATCCATAAACAAACAAAGTAAAAATCCTGTTCCGGTCCCAATATCCTGCCCAAAGCCCACAACTTGAAAGTGGCTGTCGAAAACAAAAAAAAAAAAAAAATCCCATGCCCGTTGTCTAAATCGCCAGTCGCTTAATGATACATCGCCACGCTGCGCATAATCTTGTTGTTCGATGACCCCCTAAAACGCCGGTCCGTGCTGTATCCCATATCCTTTACATGTGTGTGTATCGCCGTCAAAGAGTCGCAAAGAACAAAGGAAAAATAGAGTCGAGAACACTCAAGATCGAGAGTAGCTGTTGGAGTAGGTCGGGCTAGGCGAGTACTGCTCGAAACCAACTTTGTGGTGGTTGATGACGGTGTTTCGTCCAGACTTGGCGACTTGAGTGGTGTGCTTGTCTGCATCCAAGGTTAGTGTGGGGCCGAGCGGCATTGAGCCCGGAGGCCCGGGGAGATGATGAAACTCACCAGCACCATACTCGCGGTACTCGCCAGGGGAAAGTGACCGAGGGGTCGAGTCTGTCGAGGAGACGTAGGATCCAGATGAGTAGCTGTAGGAGCTGTGGATGGAAGGCTCCTTGGAGCTCTGGTGGATCTGAACTGTATAGGGGGCGCTCATGATTGCGGTTGTGAGTGTTGTTGTTGATGTTGGTGTTGTTGTGTGAGCTGGAG
Source organism: Fusarium sp. NRRL 66088 (assembly GCA_013186415.1). NCBI lineage: Eukaryota > Fungi > Ascomycota > Sordariomycetes > Hypocreales > Nectriaceae > Fusarium > Fusarium sp. NRRL 66088. The sequence goes on along the minus strand of JABCKD010002134.1, from coordinate 390 downwards.
AGTCTTGCACCGTGAGGCTTTGTTGCGTGTAAAACTTTGTCAAAGGAGACCAAGAGTTGTTTGGATGCTGGAGGCTGGAGATTGGAAGTGTCTGGTGAGGATAAAGGGGAAATTCCAGCAGTGACGAGGAAGGGGGTCTATATGTAGTTGAAGTCCATGGCGATGCAACCGACAGTACGTACTCTACCATTCCCTCAGGACAAGTGGATTTAACCCAAGCCCTGACTGCCTGGGGAACAAGGATTGTCAGGCAAAGCGCAAGGCAACTCCTTGACGGTTGGTAGATGGAACTTGAGGGAGTGAGTCAAGCAGAGACCACACGAGGAACCGCGCGCTGGCAGGCTCCCGGGCCCGGCACGATAGCGGCCATCTACGATGAAGGGACTGGGG
>JABCKD010002100.1:0-12291 GCA_013186415.1 Fusarium sp. NRRL 66088 | reverse complement strand
GGCTCCGGCTCCGGCTCCGGTTCGGGCAGCGGAGGTGGAAGCGGTTCGGGCGCTGGTGGGTTCGGCTCGGGATCCTCTGGTTCTGGGAGCGGCTCCGGTGGTTCAGGCAGTGGAAGTGGAGGTGGCTCTGGTTCGGGAACTGGGACAAAGAGCGGATCTGGCAGTGGAAGCGGTAGTGGAAGTGGAAGCGGCAGCGGAAGTGGTTCAGGTCGCTCTGGGTTCCTCTTCTTTGCTTAAACGACAAAGATTGAGGCGGAAAGAGGGCATGCCGTCAAGGAGAGAAAAGCAGCGGCAATGTTTACAGCTTGGTTGTTTACTTAGAGTTTCTTATTACCTTAATAATCTTAATTCTTCGTATCATCACACTAGCGACCCAATCCTGACTTAATTAACTGTAAGAGGGCTCAGCTAGTATGTTCGGATGATATTGATACTTGGCCTCCTCCAAGGATACACGTGTTATCATTTGCCAGTCCGTGATAAGGAGCGGTTGTCTCTTTCCCCTCACCTCAGGACAGTCATGGTATCTCTCTGTGGCATGATTGGATGGTAGATGAGGCGTCAGCGTGACGATATAGTGTGTTGACAACTCCAGGTGACTACCGATAGGGGTTGACTGCCCTTGCTCACATCCCCTCCTGTAGATCCTGTGTCAAGTTTGAGCCTCACTGCTTGTATATGTCTACCTATAAATTCTGAATGGCGCAGACGGAATGTCCCCTGACCTTTTGCTATATCCCTGCCATCTTGAACCAGAAGCATTCATCCAACCGTCAAGACTGCAGTGAGAACCAGACGACTGTTGAAAGCCACTAACCACTTGACCCATCACTAACTACCTATTGAACCCCCGTCGGCCGTCATGATCAAGTCCAGGGTTCAACTGGTCAACACGCACAACCTCACTTGCTCAAAGTGCGGTTCGTCAGCCAAGTTGGACGAAAAATGCGGACATTGCGGTACTATCAGCGTTTCTTGCGCTGCGAAGGGATGTATCCAGAGTGTGAGAAAGGGAAGGGTTTGTCCGAGCTGCCATACCCAGAACTAACTGAGCAACCATGTCTTGGTTGATGGGCATTTGATAGGTGTCACCGCCAACGTTTAATACGAAACATGGACCCTTCCGTCGTTTCAAGGATCACCGTACCATGCATGTCCCGTTTATAAAATGTGTTTCCTTGGTCACACTGCCGGTCCAAAATTGCCCCGGATTATGTTCAAGGGGAAAAAAACTGTCTCATCTATCGACTGTCTTCTAAGCTTAAACTTGGCAACGTTTTTCCCGCCATCATCCCTGCAGAAGCCCATCTGGTCTCGAAACAAGCCACCGACGCAAGGATGCATTATCTAGTCCCTGGCATGGCATGTTTTCTTTGAGGACATCTTAACTGCCGAGTTGGGCACACGTGGGATGCGAGGGGTTTGTTCAGCTGGAAGGTATTCCGTTGCCAAGCGGGGATCGTCGTTCTAAAGAGGATGCTGATCTTGATGATCGGCCGGGTTGTCGGGCGATGAAACTACGACCTTCCGATTTTAAACGTGGGATGCTTGCAGGGAATATTGAAAGAGGAAGCTTGGACATGGGAGCTGAAAAAAAGATTAACAGGGAACTGTGACGACGGTGGAGATGAATGGGGATCATGTCTTCATGCTGTAGATACAAAGGCTTGGTCATCTTTACTGGCTGGCAATGAAACACAAATGACGGCGACAGAGAGGCAACCCGTGTTGATCATGATCAATACGAAACAAGTGGGCGGGATTTCTTATGATGCTGAACTGCGTGGAACATGGAATGATGATGATATGAAGTTGGAAGAGGACAAGATCAGTCGACGAGACGAATATAAAAAGGCCATCCATTGCCCAGTAGTTGGTTTGTAAGTTTATGAAGAGTATCCATTACCAAGTCCTACACCACCAACAACACTATACGCACTCACACATCACATCACATCATGCGCTTCACAACTCTTCTCCCTCTCCTCATCCCTTCTGCCCTAGCAGCCTCCAACGAACCCTGCTACGGCCCCAGCGGCATCGCCGGCGTGTGCATCACCGACGCCGCCTGCACCTCAGCTGGCGGAACCTCCATCTCAGGAGCCTGCCCCGCCGACGCCGCAAACATAAAATGCTGCTCCAAGCCCAGTTGCGCCAACGGTGCCTCGGGAAACTGCCGCTGGACGTCCGACTGCGCGGGGAGCTCCGTGACAAACCAGTGTCCCGGCCCCGGACAGATGCGATGCTGCTCCGCTGGCGGGTCTGGATTTGGTGGGTACCCGGCGCCGAACATGCCGGCTGTTGGGGCTTGTAAGCAGGTTGCTGTGGATGGTGCTAAGAAGGTCGTTGCTGCTTTTCCTGGACGCGTGAGGGAGATTGGATGTAAGAGGGATTGCTCTTGTCCTGGATCATCTGATCACTGCTGTGGATTGGCGACTGATTTCATGTGTGCTGATGGCGGTGGTGTAAGTCAATCTCCATCTCTTCACACTGATCTGATTGCTGATATGTGGATATAGTCTGCTACCCTCTCGGGTAAGGAAATCGCCGAGTGGTGCATGAGAAACCGCAACACTCTGAACCTCAAGTACGTCATCTGGGGACAAAAGATCTGGACGACATCTGTCGACAAGACGAACAAGAACTGGGAGAGCTGGCGGACAATGGATGACCGCGGTGACTTGACCCAGAACCATTGGTAAGTTGACATTCTTCCATCAGTAATAGAGTCTAAACTGTCGTGTAGGGACCACGTCCACGTTTCGTACAATGGTTGAGTTTGAGTGTGTGTATGGGTGATACTGAAGCGAGGAGTTGGTGGTTGCTGGTAGTGAAGCGGGCGTCGACGAGCGAGAAGGGAACTTGGTTATGGTGAGCTATAGCCGCGAGAATATAAACATGTCCTTGATCAAAACTGCCACCGCCGCTGCCAAATTGTATACTGGTATCTCATCACTCCCACTTTTCCAAAACGCCATCACCCAAGAATAGCCGCCTACCAGGTAGCTCAACTCCCGCCTCGAGCCCGTGTAAATGCTCATGTTTTTTCCATCTAAACGCCAAATATGCATGCTCCTTTTTGAAACCGACCTCCTATCTCCAAACCATGCCATTCTATTCCCCAAATGCCTCGCTCACCACTTCTCCTTCGTCAGGCGTCACCGCCAATTCGAGCAATTCGTGCGCCGCCTCGGCTGTTTCTGCATCAATACCAGCTTCCATAACCAAATCTTCTTCCGCAAATGTGAGTCGTCCAAGCGCGAGAAGATATCGCTGGCTTCCGCCGCAAGCTGCCGAAAGCTTTGGGCCGAAATCAGCAATATTGGCCGTCTCAGGACCCGTCACAAGAAAGTGAATCAGGAGAACGCTCTGGGAGATGATCCGATAAATGTTTGTTGAAGTCGCTTCATCCTCGTTGGGCCTGCATTTTTGGGATGTCTCTGGCAACAGGGTAGGCGGAATTGGCTGGTTGTACAGCTCGTCAATGCTGGTACTCAGACAAGTAACCAGCCGAGGAAGTGCGAGATTGTGAGACGCAAGCTGAATAGCGCCGAAAGGATATCGGGCAAAAGACCGAAGCGTCCTCAGCGTCGCCAGACGAATGATATGCTTCTGAGCCCGAGTTGTGACTGACTGGGGATAGTCATTCAGCCTGGCCGAGACAAAGTTGATCATGGAATAAGCCACATGTGGAGGGTCTTGATCATCCGTGATAGGCCCAATCGAGTCCGGAAGGGAAGATACAGCAAGGAGTTCCAGCATTCCCAGCATATCGGCCAACTTTTGCCTGGGTCCCATCAGTAGAGAGATGGGGTCGAGGGACATGCACTGCCAGAAGAGCGCCGCTCTAGACTGGCTTGGATCTTCTGGGTCCGTGGCGGTAGAACAAGCGAGCGATGTGGTGTAAAGCAGAGATAGAACGTCAACTATGTTGATATGCTCCTCCATGGCGAGATACTGTTCTTTCTTGAGCAACTCTTGTTCTGGAAACCGGCTACGCCACGTTGCTAGGTTGCAAATTGTTGCGTGGACTGGAGGAGCAAGGTTTGGTATAACATGAGGAGCCACTTCGGTAGCGTGAAGCGAGAAAGTGAATGATATAAGAGCAATCAGATACTTGATAGGCTCCCACAGCTGCTCCTCGATACAACGGTTCCAGATTCCCACCATCAGATTTGCAAAGTCCACTAGTTGTTGCATGGGGCGTAGTGGATTTCCCATCAAAGGGATCTTTTGGAAGATGATGGCTGAAAAGGATGTGTCTGGATCCGAGGCAAAGGAGAACCGGGACAAGATGTCGAATGTTGGGGGTTGGTTATGTAGAGTGCTGTGATCCAGCACCAGTTGCAAGAACTCAAAAGGAAGAGCTGGCGGTGCTGCAACCACGATCGGCGCTAGTTGTACAGAGGGCTCGGGCTTGCTAATGGTACTATCAAAGCTGTCCGTATGAGTCTCCAGTGCCATAATCGGGCTGTCAACTGCCGGTCGTTTCCTTTTGCCTTTGCTGGGTGTTCGTTCGCCCACATGGGAGGCAACTGAGCCTGGATTTCTGCTTCTTCCTTGTCCTTTGCTGGGGCTCAAGACAATGTCCATCTCGTCAAACCCATCCGCCATCTTCCATGACTTGGACGCCTTCCGGGGGGTAGTGACGCCTGACCCAACCTTTGTAGGGACATCTTTTTGACGAGCTCGGCTGCTAACCTCTCTCATGTCTTGTTGAATGAATTGCAGCTCCGTGTTGGCACTTTGCTGGGCGGCAACAGCTGCCTCAGCAATCCGTTCTTTTTCTGCCAACTGCTCCGAGTTCAGCCTTTTCAGCCGAGCCATCTCGGCATCGTGCTGCTGCTTCGCCTTGACGGAATTGGATCGTATGATGGACACCTCGCCGCGGGCAGCATGGAGCTCCGTCTCAAGTGCGCGCACTCGCAACTGGAGTGCTGACAGGATATCGCCATGTTGACTCTGGGATGCTTGAGAAGGCCCAAGACGGCTCTGAGGAAGAGGAGGTCGGGCAAACTGGCTGTGTTGAGGGGGAGGCAAGTTGGAACTCTGGGTTTGGAACTGGTCCGACGTGTATAGAGGTTGTCTGGGCGGACCTGCACTTGGGTGACGTGAGGGAGCCTGTGCCACTGGGCGTCGTTTCGCTGGATCGATTGCCGGGTTCCATCGTGGGTTGGGGGGTGGGATCGACCGTCGAGACTCGGGGTTAAGCTGGTTCTGTGACGAGTGAATCTGCTGTTGTCGGGCGCTGTCAATGACAGGCCTTCCGATGGGAACACCTGCATCATTGGTGACTTCAGTCGTATCTAGATCATCGTCCTCGACCCATATGACCTCAGGAGATCCGTTTCCCTGGCGTTGCGTCGGTGGTTTCGAGGCTGCATGAGCCTGCGTGAGCTGAATAGCATTGTCCTCGAGCTCTTGGAGGGCGTTATCGGGGAGGTCGTCGAGGCCGTCATCTGAGAATTCGTCCAGGTCCATGATTCATGGCGTTTGGGAGGGAAGGGGTCAGCTCCATTGAGCGGTACAGTGAAGCTGTAGACCTGGTGCCTGGAGTAGATGGTCCTGTCGCGACTTTTGGTGACAGGGTTGAAAACATCTGAAGACGCGACGCGAAATCACGTGTGCAATCAATCATGATGCTCAATTGCTGTTTGTGGCTGGTGAGCTCACGGTCATCAGCCACGTTCCTGAAGAACAGCGTGGCGCATTTTTGTGTGGGTGGGGCTCGCACATTCCTGAAGCATGTGAAGAGCCAGCTGCGTCATTGATGTCGTCAAGCTTGTTTTTGAACAAACGTTGATGCACCTTGTGATTTTCCAGAAGACAAACTCAAGTCACGGGGTGTCCCCCCGAAAAGAGGCCTCTCACTTCCAGCTCCGAGTTGAAACGTGAACGAGAGCGAAAGCGAGCGGAGAGATGACTTGTGGGGATCATGCTCCTGGTGCCGGATGCTGCGGGTTGGTAAATTACCAGTTAAGCTTGGCGCTTCTTCAATGCCACGAAGTCCAATGCAATCGACACGCGACGTCACCGACAAGAAACCACGTTAGGGTTTGGGTCCTTACTCAGCGGCCGGCGGAGAAGAGGGACAAAGACCCATCGGTCTTTCGGAGAGGAGCCAAAATCACCAGTTCGGGGCCAGGTGTGACTGTGGATGTTGAAGTCGAGTTATCCATCTTACGGGATGTGCTTTACATAGCACATCTAGACGGCGATAGCTTCAACTCCCTTTAAACAGCCATTGCAAGCCTCTTTATCCTTTTCCGTGTTTAAGTGGCGGATCTGACAACAGATCTCTCTTTGATGGTCTCGCCCTATGAAAACAGCTTGTTTGAGCGGCTCCGTGTCCCACAGTTAATCAGCCCCTGCATCTGGGGCTTGTTCACCGTCTTGTACTCGATAGCAGCCACGGTATTCAAACACGATCCGTGTTACAATGGTATTGTGATCTATGTAGCAAAGGATCATGCAAATACTAAGGAGGAATACTATGCCTGGAAGTGGCTCAAACTCGGCAACGGGAAGATACCATGGCCGGCTTTGAAGCAAACCCCGATGTGTCCGGCGCAACTTGGCGCCCCAGAACTCCGCTGGAACCACCGGGACACGTCAAGCCACAGCCGCGGGGGATGGAACAGGACTCCGCTGGCTGGGAGTGGAAGTGGAAGTTTGGCTGAGATTGGGTGGACGTGTTCCATGCTGTTAGCGCGTGTCCCAAGGCTCCAGGTACGTCAGCGTCAGCGCCCAGCAGAACACAGCACACAGCGGGCACACAGCGGACACCCACTAACAGCTAGAGCACTAACGGACACTGACGCTTGCAGGTGGGAAAACCCTCCACCCGCTTCTCGGAAATGCTGGGGGGCTAACGTTCACTTAGTGACGGACTACGCAGCTCGACTTTTCAAAACCACCATTTCCCACCTCCATCATCATCGCCAGATTATCGCGAGAGTGAGCTCACCTGCCCACTCGACAGCGCCCGCAGCTTCCGTCCTTGAGAAGCGCGAACCGCTGACGGACAGCCAGCTACTTCCTTCCTTTTTTCCCCTTCGAGTCGAGCCATCTTTCTGACCGCGGACGCACCCATAATCCTACGTCGTCACTTTTGCCCACACGTTTCTTTTCGACAATCTTGAGCTTGTCCCGAGGACAGCGCGACACTAAAACGAAGCTGCGATAGTAGCCTCTTGTTTGGAATTTCTTTCAAGAGTACGAGACGAGGTCATCTCGCGAGCGCCCGCTTACAAGCCGAGTTCACCGGAACCTCGACCAACGCCAGCCGACGACGCCGGACATTGCAGAGCTTGCGAGCAGCATTTCCGCGAGAGAAGTCACCAATACCAGCCTTGTCGCGCCCGAAAAACACTTCAGTAGCCATGGCTCGATCAAAGAGAGGGGTTAGGTTCCCCAACCGTAACGGCTCCGACGGACGACGGTCCAGCTTTAGCAGCGAGGATGGATCTCCTACTAAGGCCAAGTTCCAGAACCAGGCCCAGTTGGAGACAGTGAACGAGGTGAGCAGCGCAATTGACGGCCGAGACTGGAAGTTTTCCAGAGCCAGCCAGTGCTCTCGGCGAAAAGAGACAACTGACTGATCATGATAGCAAAAGCCTCCCACCCCCGAAGAGAAGAAGACCGAGTATGAAAAGAAAAAGGCCAACTTCATGACGCGCACCTTCTGGACCTTTGTCATGTTCGCCATGTTCTTTACAGCTCTGTTCATGGGACATATCTACATCATTTGCATCATCACGGCCGTCCAGATCATTTCCTTCAAGGAGGTCATCGCCATCGCCAACGTCCCCAGTCGCGCTCGTTCTCTGCGCTCCACTAAGAGTCTCAACTGGTACTGGCTTGCGACGACAATGTACTTCCTTTATGGTGAAACTGTTATTTACTACTTCAAGCACATTGTCCTCGTGGACAAGGTGTTGTTGCCTCTGGCTACTCACCATCGCTTCATCAGCTTCATTCTCTATGTTTTTGGTGAGCATTCAATACACGCATCAGAATTGCCGACTCTAACCGCCCATAGGTTTCGTCTTCTTTGTTGCTTCGCTTCAGGCTGGCCACTACAAGTTCCAGTTCACCAACTTTGCCTGGACACATATGGCCCTCTACCTGATTGTGGTTCAAGCACACTTTATCATGAACAATGTGTTTGAGGGCATGATCTGGTTCTTCTTGCCTGCCGCTCTGGTCATCACCAACGACATCTTTGCTTATATCTGCGGTATCATGTTTGGTCGTACCCAGCTCATCAAGCTGTCTCCCAAGAAGACGGTCGAGGGTTTTGTCGGTGCCTGGATCATGACCATCCTCTTTGGCATGATCCTTGTCAACGTCATGATGCGATCCAAGTACTTCATCTGCCCTGTTAATGACCTCGGCGCCAATGTCTTTACCGGTCTTCAGTGCGACCCTAACCCTGTCTTCCTTCTCAAGACATACGAGCTCCCTCAGTTCTTCTTCCTTCCCGACAACACTAATTTCTCGGTCACCTTTGCTCCTATGCAACTTCACGCCCTCAACCTCGCCACTTTTGCCTCACTCATTGCTCCCTTTGGCGGTTTCTTTGCGTCTGGTCTCAAGCGCACCTTCAAGATCAAGGACTTTGGTGACTCCATTCCTGGTCACGGTGGTATCACTGACCGCATGGACTGCCAGTTCATCATGGGTTTCTTCGCCTACATGTATTACCACACTTTCATTGCCATCCACAAGGTCAACCTTGGCACTGTTCTCGAGACTGCCATTACTAGCCTCTCTCCTGATGAGCAGGTTGAGCTTGTGAAGAGCATGGGTCACTATCTCCGAAATCAAGGCGTGCTACTCGATGAAGTGAGTATTCCTAGTCCAGTCTTTCATACATGACAACTAATATCGTGACAGGTTGCCGATTGTATCGACAAGATCATCCCTGTGAAGCGATGAGCTACTTCAACACATTGGGCCATCTTTCCCACAGGCATCTTTTTGTTTATTCTTTATGGGCAATACTTGACACCCTCTTCCTTCACTCACATTCTCAGCATTTCCTTGGCATTTTATCTGTGAAGCCAAGGGCTTGGACACCACGTTCCGGAGTATGTACGGTTACCTATTCACGCAAGCATGAATTGTAATATTGGGTGGGCATTGGACGACGAGGGGCTCGAGTCCAGGGTTGCGAGCACAGTTATTATCTTTGTAACGAGCAATTAATGTCAGCGGTTCTGGTCATGGACGGGTTTTTGGGATATAGACTCCTTTGTCGACGAGAGTCGATCGTCCAGCGCCCTGATGGGAAAATACGAAAAGCATTCAACATCCATACTAACTATTCCTAAAGACGCCTGGTCTTGTCTTATCCATCCTTGTTGCCGTCTACCTGTATTTCTAACCTGTTTCCAGTTCCACGATGCGCCGTTGTAAACCTCTACCGTTCCAGAAGACGTGGCCTTGACCACGGTTGACAGCTCAAGTGTTTGCATACCATCATGGCACGCTTACAGCTTGTTCTCCCATCCGCCTTCGGCCTCAAAGAGTTCACCGACCGCTTTGCCGACCTCGAGAAGGTGACGATCACGGTATCGTGGTGCTACCAGGGACACTCCAATAGGCATGTCGTGGGCGCCCTTGAAACCGGGGACGTTGAGCACGGGCGTGTGCAGGGCCTATGTTCACGTTAGCTCTCCTAACAAGACGAGACAGGGCAAGGAGGACTTGCACTCCAAATACAGCAAAAGATGTGACTACCCGTGCTTTCGAGACCAACAGGTGCCTCGTCAGGCACGCTCGGCGTGATGACGGCTGCGTACCTCCCAGCAATCTCATCAAACTTGGGCCGGAGAGCAGCCATGCCGTCAAATGCCTCTAGGTGCTCCTTGCGGGTGAACCCATTGATGTTTTCGACATGGTCGACAAGAACCTGGTTGATGTGATCCTTCCCGACGCGATACTCTGGCAGGAAAGCGGTGCCACCTTCGCAGTGAAGGACCACACGATGCCATTCTGGGAGGTTGTCGAATTCTGACGGGAGGTCGACCTCTTCGACGATGGCGCCGTGGGCTTCAAGAAGGGCGGCAGCTTTGGACAAGGCTTCTTGGGTGCCAGGACCGGCAAAGGGCCAAACAACTGTCTTGCAGATGGCGAAACGCGCACCTTTGACACCTTCAAATACGGTTGCATCCTCCTCTTGCTGATCATCCTGAATTCCGAAAACATCAGCCAGGAGTGCGAGGTCATCGACACACCGAGCAAACCACCCTAGTGTGTCAAAGGTCAAGGAGTAGATCTTGGATCCCTCGCGGGAGACCGAGTTCCACGTGGGCTTCAGCCCGTAAATGCCGTTGAACGAGGCCGGCCGGATCATGGAGCCACCGGTCTGGGTACCCAGGGACAGGGGAGCCTGGAAGTCGGCGACGACGGCTCCGGAGCCGGTGGACGAACCGCCGGGGGTGCGGAGAGGGTCGTGGGGGTTGCGGGTCTTGGGACCGACGTGGACGGCTGCGAACTGGGCGGTTGTCGTCTTGCCTGGGGGTGGGATTGTAAGTGGGAATCCCGAGTGGATGGGGAAACGGAGTTACCAAAGATGAGAGCGCCTGCATGACGGAGGGTACGGACTGAGGCGGCATCAACCTCGGGGAAGCTTCCTTCGTATAGGGACGAGTTGTGTTGGGTGGGCATATCTTTTGCGAGGTCAGTTGATGATCCCTTTTTGGTACTCGGCTTGCTTACCCTTGGTGTAGATGACATCCTTGACTGCAATAGGCAGGCCATGAAGAGGACCTCGGCTCTTCTTTGGTACCTCGTCTAGGGCCTTTGCTTGTTTGATCACCAGATCCTCGTCGAGATGTGCCCAAGCCTGTACTTGATCATCCCTGGCCTTGATCCTTTCGAGTAGAGACCTGGCGTAGTCTTGGACGGAAAGCTCATCAGCCTGGATTTTGGATAGGGCCTCAGAGGCTGTCAACCGCCACGGCTCCGCTGTCTTGGAGGGTGACATGGTGTCCACCGTCACCTCTCTGTTTGGTTCCGCTGAGACGGGAGAAGCCAACTTGACGGGTGGTATAGGCGAGTTCCCGGGATGGATCGCCGCCGCAGTGTTCTGTATCTGTTGTGAATCGATACACGAGTCTCTGCCGTGTATTTTTTTGCTCTTAGTGGCTGCAAGTCATAACCTGATGGTAACTGGAAGCGTTGCTGACTCTTGGCAGTGAGCCTGACCGAGATGCTGCGGGAACTGCGATAAGTAGAAGCAGGCGGCGGTTTAACAACTCGCACCGAGACTGCTTCTCGGGCACTAATGCGACCCGGCCGAGGCGGACTTTGGGATGGACCTATGAGCAAGGGTTCCAAACTCTATCAAGCAAGCGTAAAACGGAGGGCCTCAAGGCTCACTCTTGTACTCCTGCACTAATGCAACCCGGGCCGAGCTGTCAGGATGGGTTGGGCATGTGTCGATGGAGGTGGTGGCTGTCAGTGAGCCTGTGAGATGAGAGAACTGGCAGGTGGTGGTGACCAATGGATGATGGGCGAGTCTGGCTTGGTTGTTCAAGAGATGGGATGAATTCGATTTAAGCGACAGATGAGCTGGCGGATGGAATGGAGAGGAGCCACGGCATAATGAGGAGACGAGGGGAAGACATGGATAAGGTCTATCAAGGGAGTGGAGAGAGAGGTAGAACAGAGCTGAATAGACTCTTGAGAGAGGTCCGGTGGATGACCTCCGAGTGCGGTGTGTGGAGGGAGGAGGCATGAAACATGGATCCAACGGACGGGGAATCAAGCCGGGCCAGCAGATTCGGGGAGGCGAAGGGAAGGCTGTGCTGAGTGTCATGGGAATGGGGATGTACACTTGCTACAAAGGTAGGGAGACTTTTGGGTAGCTAACCTAGTGACGACTTGGGATAGACTCGGGTCTTGGTACCCGGCGATCCGAGTGTGTTTTGACTACGGACCTGTTCTAGCGGGTTACCATGGTTTCTTCTGGAGAAACAAAATTTACGAGGGTATACAGGGTTCGATGCATGAGACAGACGTCACGGGATAGACGAGACAAAGAAGAGAGTCGAAAAAAGTTGATGATGATCTTTCTTGTTGTTGTTGCTGCTCAGCGCCGAGAACCAGGATCGCGGGTTAGACGGCGCTTGACATGTCATTTCTGCCGAAGACGATGAGAGATGCGAGTTATGAGACACCAGGATTGATTGGATCTGGATTAATCGGGGACAGGGTCTGATTCCCGTACTCTGTCTGATTTCTCGAAGCCTGTACGAGATGAGCAGGCGGTCACAAAGGATC
>JABCKD010002077.1:0-14427 GCA_013186415.1 Fusarium sp. NRRL 66088 | reverse complement strand
CCTTTTTTCTTTCCTTTTTTCTTTTCCAACGGGCTAGGACCCATAGCCAGAGCCGCCTTTAGACAGCCACCTTGTCACTCTCCCGCCAAGCTCGGCTGGAAAGGTACTTTCATCTTCGATTCACCCTATCGCAAGACCTCTCCCGCTCATCGTGAAATCAAGGCGCGGATCGAACAGGACCCGAGAAACCAAGCCAAACCTCCATACAGTGGGGTTTAACTTGAACCCCCCCCCGCCGTTTATTCCCCCTCAAGGCAGGTGCTTGCCTGCCTTCTCCCCAATCGACGTCTTCTAGCGTCCACGTCCCAATGCCATCCCGCTACCTGGTTACAGTACCTAACCTGTATCCATTCCGGCTCCTCATCACGCGCTGCAACGCTGCAATTACTTATTCAAGATCCCAGAAAAACTGCCGGCACCGACGTCATATGCATAAGCCACAATTTTTTGCCTTGAAGTCCCCTGCCCTTTCTGGGTCCCACTGGATCAAGCTTGATGAGGGTTGGGAATGGATCCATTGCCAACGTCAACAACACCCGGCTTTGACTGAGATGTATCCTCAAGGCAACCAGGTCTCTTGAGTGAGGAATGAAACAGTCAACGCTCTACATGGCTTTGTTTATATGGTTGTTTCAGTAGATATTAAATGGTGTTATCAACATGCTGATCATTTTGACTTACACGCCTCAACCACGGAACAAACAGAAACACTCACATACAACTCCCCCGTTGTCTAGACTACATATAATCAAATTGCAATACAAGACGCCTGTCTCCAGCCCAGGATCATCGCTGTCCATCCCTAGCTTCCTGAGCTTGCCCTGTCGATCCTAAACCTCGTCCCGTCCATCCACCTCCCATCTCGGAATCCATCTTCGCCTTTCCCCTAACCCAGCAAAGATGCCCCCTACCCATCACGCATCGCGGATCGACCCAGCCCCTCCGTTCGAGACCATTTGATCGACAGCGTAGTGCTTAAAATCCTCGCCCGTCGGCGCGTCTGATGCCCCATCTTGGGATCCTTCCAGAGCCAACAGGCCGGAGGGAGCGTCCTTGCCGAGCGATCCAGCTCGTCGGTACCGAGTAACGTCTGATCCACTGCCCACAGTACGTACATGAGACCTTGCCACCGTTCGCTGGTCGTTTCTGGCTCAACGAGGCCATCCAACTGACATCCCAGCCCATGGCTAAGGGTCTTGCCTAGGCTACAAACAACCCATCTCCCTCTACCAAGACCCCCCAGGTCTAACCAGCGTTAGGACGAACCACATGTCAATAGATGCCTAGTTCTTCTCGCTTCGAACCTGATGTACACAGAATAAAAGCTAATTGGTGGGTATTCACCCGAGCTGCTAGTACTCCGGGCCTCTCTAGAACCTCTCCCCCTTTGACGCGTGACCCTTTAACTCCACAACGCACAGTAATTATATAGCTGCATGATCCTCCCCCAAACCTTGCCAATCATTTCTTTCTGAAATGCCCATCTAAGTGGATGTTCTTTGTTACAAGCTATGTCTAGCCACTACCGCGAATTGTAGTAGTTGTGCTTGGCAGATCAGACTACCAACACTCGCCCATTTCCACCACTAGCATGGTTTTCCAACACTCGCACACTTATTCATCTGATTTATAAATCAAGTAACGCAAATAATTTTGCTACGGACCAGCACAAATTGTGGGAGCAGTAAATGCACTCTGCCAATGCATAAGTGTTATGTTCATTTCATTATCAAAAGAAAAGCCTGTCTGCCATGAAATACTTCTCATGAACCAACCACCCCTCATCAATTTGCGTATCCCTCTCTTCCAACCTGCCAGCTCTAACCTACGCCGGTTGCAAGTTTATCCCTGTCACTCAACCTAATCTACCTCTATCATGATCATGATCTAGTCATGGACAACCAAAGGCTCCACATTCCAGATACCCTCAGCATACTCGTCAATGCAGCGGTCACTGCTGAAGAAGCCCATGCGGGCAACAGAAATGATCGACTTCTTGATCCACTCTTCCTGGTTCTTGTACGCCTCATCAACAAGGTGGTGCGTCTCGTTGTAACTGTGGAAGTCATCCGACACCAGGTAGAAATCACCATGGTCACGCACAGCCGCGATCAGAGCACTAAAGTCGTTGACTGAGCCGAAGGTGCCCTTCTCAATCTCGGCGAATACCTTCTCCAGGTCAGGGTCGATGGTGTGTGAGCCATACTGGTGGGCGTGGCGAAGGTCCTCGACATCCTCCGCGAGGTTGCCGAACAAGAAGATGTTGGTCTCCCCAATCTCGCGAGTGATTTCAATCTACATCAAGATTAGTCTACTGTATGAAAATGCTCATGTTTTACTCACGTTGGCACCGTCGCAGGTACCGATAATTAGACCACCGTTGAGGACAAACTTCATGTTGCTGGTACCGGAAGCCCTAGATAACCTGTTAGCCGGCTGTCTCTTGATGATATGGACTGTATGCTCCACGATGACTTACTCAGTGCCGGCGGTGGAAATGTGCTCACTCAGATCCGAGGCCGGAGTGATAATCTCGGCCTTGCTCACATTGTAGTCGGGCAGGAAGATGACCTTGAGGAGGTCGCCAATGTCACTGTCGTTGTTCACCACGGTTCCGACGGCGTTGACCAGATGAATAATCTGCTTCGCCATCCAGTAGCCGGGAGCAGCCTTGCCTCCGAAGATGGAGACACGAGGAACAACCTTCTTTCGCTCCTCAGGAGACATGGCCTTCAGAGTGAGGTATCGATGAATGACACCAAAGATGTTGAGCTGTTGGCGCTTGTACTCATGGATTCGCTTGACTTGCACGTCGAAAAGCGACGATGGGTTCACAGTAACGCCGGTGGCGCTCTTAATGAGCTTAGCAAGTCGAACCTTGTTGGCGTACTTGATCTCAGACCACTCCTTGCGGAATTCCTTATCCTCAGCATACTTCTCGAGCTGGTTGAGAGTCGTCAGATCCTTGAGGAAGCCATTGCCACCACACTTGGACGCGATGAGCTCAGAGAGACGAGGGTTGGCTTGGTGGAGCCAGCGGCGAGGAGTGATACCGTTGGTCACGTTGGTGAACTTGTCGGGGCCGTAGATCTCGACAAAGTCCTTGAAGATGGTGGTCTTGATGAGGTCCGAGTGCAGCTCAGCGACACCGTTGACCTTGTGAGATCCGACAATGGCGAGGTACGCCATCCGAACCATCTTAGGCTGGGACTCCTCGATGATGGACACACGTCGAAGGATGTCTCGGTCGTTGGGGAAGGCCTTCTCGACCTTCTGAAGGAAGAAGAGGTTGATGTCGTAGATAATCTGCAAGTGCCTTGGCAGAAGGTGCTGGAGCAGACCGACGGGCCACTTCTCGAGGGCTTCCGGAAGAACAGTGTGGTTGGTGTAGCCGAACTAGACAATTGTTAGGCTACGACAATCCAGCTCAGATAAATTAGGACTTACCGTGGTGGTCACGATCTCCCAGGCGAGATCCCACTCGAGGTGTTCGATATCGATGAGAATTCGCTGCAACTCAACAATGGCTAGTGTAGGGTGGGTGTCATTGAGCTGGATGGCCACCTGGTCAGGGAACTCCCTCCAGGGGCGCTTGGCCTTCTTGAAGCGGCGAACAATGTCGTACAGGGAGGCGGCAACCCAGAAGTACTGTTGCTTCAAGCGAAGTTCCTTTCCTCGCTCGAGGTTGTCATTGGGGTATAAGACAGCGCTGATAGTCTCAGCACGCTGCTGATCCGCGACCGAGCTTTCGTAGTCGCCGTTATTGAACTTTTGGAAGTCAAACTCTCCACCTGAGGCCTTGCTTGACCAAAGTCTCAGGTTGTTGGTGGTGGGCGTATCATAGCCGGGGATGGGGACATCGTAGGCGACAGCCTGGACAATCTCACCACCCTCCCAGATGGAGAGGGTCTTGCCGTCCTCATCGGTAGTTTTTCGGACGTGGCCGAAGAATTGGATCTAAGAGTCTGGGTTAGCAATAGTTACTCATTTCATTCCATGTACTTACATCGACAGTCACGTCGTGACGGGGGAACTCCCAGGGGTTAAAGTCGAGCCAGTAGTCAGGCACCTCGACTTGGTATCCGTCGATGATTTCCTGCTTGAAAATTCCATATCGATATCGAAGACCGTAGCCCCAGGCAGGGTAGTTGAGAGAAGCCAGACTGTCAAGGAAACAAGCGGCGAGTCGGCCGAGGCCACCGTTACCCAGCGCAGCGTCGTTTTCCTGGCTGATGATGTCCTCAATTCGGAAGCCAAGGTCGGCGAGACCGGCTACACGTTCATGTCAGCAGGGAGTCGTGAAATTGAACCTGTCCCTACTCACCCTTGGCAGTGTCCTTTTGGCCCACGTTCAGCATGGCGTTGTCCAGGGCGCGGCCCATGAGGAACTCAAGACTGAAGTAGTAGACACGCTTGGAATCGCGGTATGTCTGACGCTGCTGAGTTCTGTTCCAATCAAGAATCAGGCGGTCACGGAAAGCCAGACTGGTAGCAGAGTAGGCAGCTTGTTCGTCGCAGTTGAACATGGAACGGGCAAGGGTGGTCTCGACATGACGGACAACCTCCTTCTCGAAGCCCTCTTTGCCAGTAAATCCACTCGACTGGTTGCGCTTCCATGCCTCGCGCTGGGGTTCGGGAATCGAAGCTATTCAGAAAGTGTAAGCGAGAGCCTAAACCATACAGGTGGAGGGAACAAAATGCTCGCGACAGAGAGCAGCACGAGCCATTGACACAGGACAATGGCTCCAAAGCACAGGAAAAATGCCGAATTTATGAAATAGAGATAAAGACATACCTTCAAAGATCTTGATCTCTCCAGGGCCAAAACCCGTCGCGGTTCGGGTGTGCTTGGGGCGAGAGATGCCTGCGGGGCCAACGGCACCCTGGATGTCGACGATGGGGGCACCCATGGAGGGGCGCCTCTCACGGGTGGGCAATCGCTGCTGTTCAGACGCCATTGCTGCTGACCTCTGCGGATTTCACTCGCTTGTTAGTCAAACGACGCTCAAGTGGTGAAGGAGGGAGGAATTGAGAAGAGAAGAAGAACAAGAGTTTGTGGCTTCGGGGCAAGCCCGCGGCTCGAGTTAAGTAATGGGCACTCGCAGGTCCCTTGTCTCTGTGAAAAGCGAACATCAGATCAGATCACCTACCTCAAGGTTTACTGATGCCACAGAACGAGTACGTCAGATAAGGCGACTGGCCAGGCGAGACGAGACGCACCACAGCTTGGGGTGGGGGAGCGGGGTCGGAGGTGCAAGGTAAAGTCGCAGTAGCTCGTTGCGTGCCCTGCTTGTGGTGGAGGGTGAGAATCTAGAGATATATAGGGATTCGGGGAGCAATGAGGGAGGAGGAGGCCCGAATGGTCCGGTAGAGGCAGAAGATGGCACAATTCTCGCGCAAGCCCGCTGAACACAGAAAGCTGAAGCGGATGAAGCCGTCGGAGGAAGCGAGCGGCCGACAAGCTTCTTAGAACTGGGCGGATCCAACGAAGCTTGGGGAGCAGGGAAGCTCGGTGGAGTCGACAAAAGAGATGGAGCAAAGATGACAAGGGGGAGCGAGAGAGAATTCAGAAAGAGGTGGCGGATAGGTGGGTTATGTGTCAATGCCAGAAAAAATTGATGCTCAAAGGACAGGATCAAAAGAAGTCGAAGAGGATGACGACCAGAGTTGAGGAGAAGAGGAACTGCAAGTCGTGGGAGGAGGGAGGGATGAAGTAGTAGCTTGAGCAATGGATGGATGTGGGAAGGAGCTTCTCCTCCATCATGACAACCTCCCCTCCATCTCCATACCTCCATACCTCCATACCGTCCTCACTACATCAACAGCTGCTGGTCTAGCTTCCCCTCTTGGCCACCCCCTCGGTCTAATGCCAATAGCATCAATTCCTAGCCCTTCCCCGGGTCTCGTCTCGTCTATTTTTGCGTCGGGTTGCCCGCTAATGTCCTGCCGCCCTCTGACCTACCCCCACGACGGTGAGAGCATACCTGCGGTGTCTTCAGCAACCGTCCGTGGTGCTCAGCTGGTGAGAGCCATGATACCTCCCCCGCAGCAGCAGTCGGTGGCATGACGACATTGTCGAAGCACACACCTTTCGCTCCTCCAAATCAGCCGCCATTATCACAAGCTTGCGAGTGCAGCACAGCATCGCATCGCATCGCATCGCATCCGACACCCTGCCCTAACTTAGTGAACGGGAGATGCTGCAGCATGAAACCTTGGAAGAGGATGCTGTCCCCCGCAGACGTCCACACCCACGCAACGACAAGACTGGAACCTCACCATTGCCCCTCCAACCACGCACCCGGTTGACCTTGAGAGAAAGCGTTCGGAGCCTCCGCAATGGCCGGTGAGCACCGCCGCATTCCTTGCGAGTTGACCGTTTCACACCTCTGCTCTCTTACGGGTCGGCGCTCATGGCTGCTCATCTGCCCCTCCTCATGCCAGCCATGGTCGTCCTGGCTATGAATCCAGACCGTATCTCGGACCCCATTATCCCAGCCAGCAGCTTGCAGTTGCAGCAGAGCTCCATCCCAATCGGCCCCCTCCAGCAAGCACACGAGGGAAGCTCGCCTTAGCGCCCCCCTCTTACACCACGGACTGCGGGGCCGCGGCGTCCGGAGTCTGCCATCCATGCGGCGGACCTTTTCTGGCAAATCGAGCCCAATCCCACCACCAGACATTGGCGCTATCAACCTACATGTCGCCTACATACTGTACGTACTGCGTACATGCTGCCGCTGCTGCTGTAGGAGCATGGAGCAACCGTTTTGAAGACTGTGGTACGTACACACGAACACCTCATAACAAATACCAAGATCTAGAATGTCTCTGATGCACCCGTCCCCCAGTGGCTATTTGCGTTCCGACAGAGGTTGTCAACGGGTAACGCCCGAGACGGTTTACCAACATTGCCGGGCTCGGCCTTTCAACTCCCCAAGCAGACCCAGCCATTGGGGCAGGGCAACAAGATATGGATGGCAACGGATGCACAAAACGTTCTGCCCCCCTACCGTCCCGTCTCACATACTCTACTCCATACACCTGGGTGTCTTCCAACATGCTGCACGTAGCACCAAGATCGGCACCAAATGGATGTCGAGTTGCTGTGGCCTGACGCAGCCCCGTTGGGAGCTGCCAAACCAAGCTCCATTGTATTCATGCAAGCTGCCGCCTCCCCATCACGCTTCTTTATTGTCGGCCTCTCTTGAAACTGCCTTGAGGTGGAGGGTCCTGTATTGCCCAATCCCCGTTGGCCAATCCGCCTCTGACCTCCAAGCCTCCATCACATGGGCCACGGCATCCATCTCTCGCAGCGCCATCTTCCTACTAACTAATGTCCTACTGACCGACTTGCTCCCTCGATCGACCCGTTCATATTCAGAGGTCAAAGCTCCCAGCCACTCCCCATACTCCCCATTCGCCAAGCCTTTGTCTCCTCTTCCTCTAAGTGCAACTTCAAAGGGCCTTACTGCTCGACTCTTGTTCCTGGCCAAAACCCTATTGCATGCAAACCTTCGGTTGGCCTGGCTTGGCCACCATGAAGCTTCTGTCGCTTTGGGAATAGAGATCGCTCGATTCTACAATGAGGGGATTGGGCATGTTCTGTCCCAATTGCCCATTCGATGCTGCAGGCTGGGAAGGGGGAAAGGGTAAGTCCATCTTTGTCCAGTCCGCCACTTCATTCGGCCGATATACCATCATCCATCCACCCATCTCTGAGCAAGCCACCTCCGTCCGTTTCCAGGTAATCAACCTATTGTCCTGTGGTCAATAAGCAGCCTCATTGCGTCACCAACAAAGATCCTCTTTCACCTACCCCTGATTGCCTTCTCCCGGACAAACAACACATGCTTGGCCAATGTGGACGGACGCACACCCCCAATATCATCAATTCGTCTCGTTTGGACCGAGGGCTATGTACTCTGCGCAAAATGAAGCAATCCATTAGCATGCCAACCTTGACCTGCTTCCCTGCATACGTTCCCGTCCAGCTCCGTAAACACCACTCTCCCCGGAAACCATGCGCCTGCTCCATCTCACTCTGAAAACCCGACAGAAGCCACAGGTATGTGACTAGGGTGATGTCTCCGCTTTGTACCCCTTCATGGCCCCAAGACGACGTAAGCAGATACCGACTACCAGCAGCTCCACGCTGCCATTCAGGCGCTGTTCATAACCATCCCCCTCATTTCGTACAGAGCTCCATGCCTGGATGAACAGATCCAGAGCCCAAAATCTTGACTTCTCACAAGGTCTATTGGCCCACAAAACAAGGCAAGAGCAGGGGCGAGAAATATAATCCAACAAAGAAATTGTCCTCGTGCTGAGCGCGTCTGTGTCCAGGAAGCCTTGGTTGACATCTGTCGTATTGGGTTCGCTTGCGTCTCGAGCACTCGGGCCGTCGTTGCCGCGCTCTCGGCATTATAGTGAAATGAACTCGATCGTGAGTGAGTGATATTGATCAGAGGTGAGCGTCCAAAACGAGGAAACGCTGTGTCGAAAAGGAATAAAACAATGATCGTGTAAAGTCGAAGTCGTCCTCCCTCCCATGTCCCCAAACTCCGGTTAATGCTCTCGACGCCAGCCCACAGTTCCGTGTCCTAACATCATGGTCGAAAATCAAAATGCGCAGCGCTTCGCAATCAGAGAATGCCCGAATCCTTAAGTGCGTTATTCAAGATGGTCTCCTTGACTGCTGCAAAGACGAGCCGGATGTTTGACGTATCTGTTGCTTGTGTCAAGCTAATATGGTGTCAGAGCCTCAATCTCCTCTACATTTTCCGCGAGCTACTTACTGGGGATACAGATTTAAATGTGCTCTGTTGACCTGGTTAAAGCGCCAGAGCAAATACTTGGCTGCTTTGTTGACATCGTTGCCGCCTGAGTAGTCTGGGAAATAGTTTCCCAGGGGAGACCTGCTCAGTTTTTGCTTGAAGATATCCACCTTGTTGAGGAACAGGATGATACTGGTTCGCATAAACCATCGCGAATTGACTACTGAGTCGAACAGTAAGAGACTCTCCATCATTCGGTTCTACTTTGACGTTAGCGCAAAGAGCCGGGAACTCATGCCTTGCTGTAGCTTACCTGACTGCTTTCCTCGAGCAATACTTGGTCGTATTCGCTCAATGCCACACAGAAGATGATCGATGTTACATTCTCGAAGCAATGTATCCATTTCTTCCTCTCGCTGCGTTGACCACCCACATCAAACATGCTGTACACCAGTCAATACACGGACTTGGTGCTCACGCCAAGTACAAAACTCACTGGATACTAAGCTGGCCCATCTGGAATCTTGTTTCGTAGATACCTGTCGTCTTCGTTCGCGCCCGGAGGACATCCATCTCGTTCGGAAGATAGTCGGATCCCACTATTCGCATCGCCTCCTGGAAGAAACTGGACGGAATGAAATCAGTATCTGGCTGTACCAAGGCAAAGCGGTTATAGCCTACTATTCAGCCGAGTCCATGAGATAGAACTCTGTCTGATGTTCCATGAGGAGTTCTTTGGCCGGGTCATTCCATAACGACTGTACTGCAGCGCCAACTTTCGGGTCGATCTGTGCCTGAGGGCCTGATTCTGCTTGATACTCCATCAGAAACTCGGCGTGTGCCTTGTTCTCCTCGTTTTGGGGTTCGATCTCGAATTGTTGCATGGCCATAATAACGGCCTTTGCGCACTCGACGAGATTTTTGAAGACAGTGGGCCGATAGTTGTACAGCTCATCTTCTGAATAGCCCTTGAGGTGAATGATCTTCATCTGCTTGACGATAGTCGACTTTCCACTTTCACCAGAACCTATGGCTTGATCAATACGAGATACCTTGGGAAGCGCTGCACAAGCTGCCGTGAACGTCCTTACCTAGCAGCAAGATCTTGCATTCTTTCCGTAGTCGCTTAGAATCTTCTTCGAGGATCTTGTCGATGGCCTGACTCTTCTTCTTCTGCTCCGCCTCCTCATTACTCGAGCTCATACAGGCGCCCATTTTGCCAAATTGCTACGCGAGCGACAGTCGGCTCTCTCACGCGAGGTGAATGGTAGAACCGAGGTCGGGATCAATTCGGGTGCGCGCGATACGACGTTCAGAAGCGCATGACGTTCGCAGTAGTCTGCAGGAAAGCTAACGGCGTCGAGGGATGTGGAGATCCCTGAGAAGCAAGTGGTCGTGGATTGATTTCTCGGTATCAAGACGTGGTTTCGTGTCGAATTTCTTGGAATCGATGATGATCAACGGCTGAATGCGGCAGAATTACGGCAAGGCAGCTATGTGCAGAGGCAATCGGGAGCGGCAAGAGCGGATGGGAAGATCGGTTGTGGCGGCCGAGGTAGTGCGAGTTTGAGGCTTGAAGCTTTCGGAGGAAGTATTGTCGGAAGGATGGCAGACGAACAACCCGCGATGTCGAAGGAAGTTGACAGATGCAGGATGAGAAGTGCCGGAACGACGTCGAGGCTGGAAGGGGAATGTTTGGCGGTGGGCAGGCGAGAAGAGATGGATGGATAGACCTTGTCGCTCCAGATGGACCGCCGTAACCCGCTACGGCACGGTGCTGGGGAGCTCGTGGAGGCAGGGCGAGCGGGCGAAACTAAAAAGGTACAAAGGCACCAGGGCACCTCGACGATGACGAGACACAGTTGGCGGAGCGCCACCAATTGGCGAGGACGAGCTGGCAGTGGAGTATGAGTGAGAGCAGGGGTGTGGGCGCGACGAACGAGTGAGAGCGGGTGGACGAGGAGAATTTGAAGGGAGCCTTTTTGGGGGGGAGGCTTGAGGCTTGGGCTTGGGGGTCGAGCTCGATGGAGCTGGCTGTGACCGGGTCCAAGGGGGGTCCGCAGAGTCAACTGCTAGTACCAAAACGAGGGGTGCGAATCAAGGAGGCGGTCTTTATGGATATCGTTGGCTGAAAGGACGACCGTTCGTGGATGTCTCGTCGAGTCTTTCGAGTCAAGATGAACGTAGTCTGGGTCGCGCAAGTGCAAGCGAAAACGGAATTGGAAGCGATGAAGAGCAGTATCTCCCCTTGTCCTCAACTGTACAAAAATGAGGTACCTGGGGAATGGCCAGCGCGTATGGAGATGAGGAGGAGATGACGGTCAACGCTGGGGACGGCAAAGTCGATGTTAAAGTGAGATGAGGTGAGGTGAGGTGGGAAAGTATAAGGTTGGTACCTACCTCAGGTACTTTCCCTTTCCCGCAAGCCTGGAGCTCAAGCAGGAGCCCGGGACGGGAGGTTGCGACTGCGAGGGTACAGGTAGTACCTGCTGTTCTTGGGCACCGGGCTTACAACGCTACAGCAGGAGGGCAGGGATCAACTGGAGGGAGCATGGGGGAGGCCAACCTGCCAGAATCAAATAACATCCATGAGCACATCACCATTCATTAACGCTGGAGCAATCCTGTCTGTATCCGTACTCCGTTCCTTCATACCAAACCCACAGGCAAGAAGCAACTCCGGCGTCTCGGCAGATGGAGACGCGGCGCATACGGACCAGAGCAGCGCCGACTAATGGGTTTAGCCGCCGTCAAGACTCGGCTGCGACGATGGACTCTTCCGGCCCGGTCAGAATATCAGTTGATGGTCAAAGAATCGACGGAATCGTACCGGCTGGCCGGCAGCCTAGGCCCGGCTTGGGCTTTTGTGCCTTGGGCGTTGAAGACGTGTCCGTCGTGGTTGGGCTTTCCAATCCATCATTCATGTTTTGATGAAGCCATGACGTCTTAATCCGTCCCGCTGGTAATGTTCATGATGGCGATTCCAGAACACCATTCCTCAAATGATTGTTCCATCTACAGTGCCTCCATCAGAAGGTACCTATCTGTAGGTATTTCACACAGACATTGTATGCTAATCGAGCCGGTTGAAGGATGGGATCTCATCAAACTGCAAGCCTATCAGCCTGGTACGACTCTATCAGTCCTAATGAGGAAACGAGACCAGGTCAGACCATGTTGCGCTTCGCACGGGATGGCTAACAGCTGGTGGTGCCAGCTTTGGCCTCTCGAGTTTCTCTTGTGGTGGTCAAAAGTGCTGATCCTTCACAAGAGAGAGTCTGGACCCTTGCCTTTGAACCTCTTGGCCTTTGCTCACCCGCGACGAACCTACACACATGGCAAGCCCAGGACCGTTCCTGATGGGCGCCATCTGTCCTGGAGGCTGCGCCTGGTACCGGCCTTCTTTCAGTTTCTCACTGGTTGGTTTCCTAAACCGGGACAGTCCCCTGTGCTTCGCTGCTAGAGCGCCTTATAGCTTCACGCGCATTGATCGACCCCTTCAAAAACACATCTCCTGTCGACCGATGTCTCAACTCACCACGCGCGCTTAGCAAAGGGGCTGCCAGGCTCTGCTGCAGACTTGCTGCGTGGGAAGCAGCCCTGTCTGGCATGTTGCCGCGAAGAAGCTGGCGAAGAAAATAGCACGGCAGTGGGCTTGTTTTGATGGAGGTGAGAGAAGATATGGGGGAGTGAATATCTCGCCAGGCGTGACCAAACAAACACCCGACAGGCAGTTGACATGCAAGCAGACAGACCCACGATGAATCTGGAGCGCGTACTGCTTGAGGTCAAGATGGAATGACGGGTCTGGTGGAGAGAGAGAGTGCGCCGCCCGCACATGGCAGCCCTCTCAGCCCCTCAAGCCCCCTCAGTTTTCGTCGCCCCCTGGTAGGTCCCATTCCCCGTACTGCTGCTTTAACGACTGCCCAAGGGCTCCTCGCTGAGGGCGCTGCCCGTAGCGAGAAGACTCGATTAGGCTAACGAAGGTTGAGGCGATTTATCCGCATTCCATTCGAAGCCGATAGCAATCGGCCAGCAACCGCACCTGTATCAAAAGGGATTTGGCAGCCTTTTGAAAATACAAGACAGAAGGGCCGAGTTGGGAGAATAATTCTTGAGCGTTTGCGAACGGACAAGAGCCTCTGTTAACCCCCAGCTCAAGATAGGCTGGCTTACGCTGGTGGTGGCACCGTCTCTCGCCAGGGGTTGGGGATCCTAGAGTTTTGGAGTGGGGTGTTCGGATTGGAATTCCTCGCTGCCCGCCCTCCTGGCATCCCCTGTCTTTCTTCGATTTACCTTCTGCTTCTCATGCTATGCTGCATTTGATTCTGCCTGCAGAAACGCCCGGCCAGTTCCTCAAACCCTTACCATCTCCTTCACCGATCAACCAGGCTTCCACCTCCCAGGCATGGCAAGGCTCGACATGCACGACGCACCGTTGTACAATGGCTTGGCAAAGCGGACGGGTTGCCATCTTTGATTGGACGACACAGCCACAAGCCTGTGTCAACATGCATATGGAGAGCCGAAGCTCGGTGAATAGGCAGGTGAGGCAGCTTGCTGTTGTTGCTATTCACTGGCATAAGGTGGTGATGATCAAACTATTCTTGGGCTTGTACTCACTAACCCCGAGGGTTGACAAATAGCTGCCCCTGTTATTGACTATCCCCCTGAGCTCCTCCAGAAAGATCGTCAAAGGGTGCAGCTTGCCCTTCGACGTGCTCGTTTCTGCCCCTGTCTTGCCAACAACAGGGGCTGGTGACAAGGGTGCCATCGTCACCGAGTTTCGAGCTGGCTTCCATTGAAGAGTGTATCCGGGGCTCAAGCACGGGTTATCCATAGGGGGATTTTGCAAGATGGGATCGTTCTCTTCTTTGACATGCAATATCAGCCTCCGCAAATCAGCAACCCCTATCTTTACCCCGTTCTTGAAGACCTCCCCAGTGATTGGATCGACTTGCTAGTGCGAGATTGCTTTCAACCAGGATGGCAAGGAGCGCCGCACCATTTCTGTGACCGCAAAAGCAAATTGAGCCACACAGCTGTGCACAATTCGATGTTTCGAGCGCGGTAACGAATGTGTTACTGCCGGACCCATGGTGCCGCCATGGCTGCGTCTGTCGGCGGTTGTTTTCAGGATGTGGAGTGGCGCGCAAGCTCAGGGTTGCTGGCAAGTATTTTCCCCTTAATCTTTTCTTTTTATAGGGCCTTGGTGTTGTCGGGATGATGTATCAACGGGTCGAGGAGGAAATGAAGACCTCAGGATCAATCGAGTGCACTCAGTGGCACAGGCAAGCTGGAGTGTGGCCTTGAACTGACAACTGATTAATCCTCCGTCGTCAGCACGACGTTCACAGACAAGACTGACGCCTGTCGATGGACGTTTCTTATAAAACTCTTGAGGGAAAGCCCTTGGTTCGAAATAAACTGGTGAGTCTTAGACCCTTGTCTCCCTTTTATCCGTCCACAGCATATTGCACACCTGGTCCCAGACTGATGTCCTGTCAACTGGCATCATGTTAGAGAATGACATCTCTTTAACTCCCTTATTAAAGATAGAATTGTTTCCGAACATCGCCGACGATTAGGCGATGCTGTTCCTGACGCCCTTGTTGTGTTACCACCCCCGATGTGTTATTTTATTGTGTTATTG
>JABCKD010002059.1:0-16394 GCA_013186415.1 Fusarium sp. NRRL 66088 | reverse complement strand
CTCTGATCCACCCCGGAAGTTTCCCCCGGATCCTGTCCGTGCCGTATCGCCGGTCCACGAGCACAATCGCCGCGTAGTCGCCCCGGTGCCGGATTGCACGTCCGATACTTTGGTTCACGGCCCTCATGCAGGCGTTTTCGTAAAAGTCTCTCGCCGCCTGCTTTGCCCTGCTCGTCGCCTCTTCCTTTGATGTGCCTTGTGCTGTGAGGTTGGTTTGTGTTGTTGTTTCGATGTATTCAATCTTTGCTTTCCAGTCTGGGGATGCAATGTTGGGATAGGGTAACCCGATAACCATGACGCAGCGGCCGAGACGGTCGGAAAAGTTGATGCCTTCTGACATTTTGCCGCCGACGACGCTGAGTAGGAGAGCACCTTTTCCATTGCTCCCTTCACCTTGAATGGCATTGGTGTATTCTTGAAGAACTTCATCGCTTGATGCGCCTCTTGTTTCTTTGAATAATGCCTTGCGCGTTCCCAATCTTTCCCAGATTGACTGCGCATTCGCTCCCTGGGGTTTTTGCCACGCCGCAACCACCTCGTCGAGATATCCATAACTAGGGAAAAAGATGACTACGCCATCAGGAACCAGAGAGCAGAGGTTCAAAATCGCAAGTCCCAGTTGCGTAATCATCTCTGGGTCGCTTCGCTTCTGGAAGCTAAACTCAAAGGGCGGCATCCCCGGTCGTGATGAAGCTAATGTCCAGACACAGAGATTCTCAGGTGGAATGACGTGCCCACAGCTCAGTGTTGTAACCTTTTCGGGATCCAGTGAAGGAAATAGGTGATCTTTGTAGTCGTCGAATGGAGACATTGTTCCACCGGCGAGAACCACCGCCCGGGCGCTTGATGCGATGGACGAGAATGCATGAGTTGGTGATAGCAGGAGGTATGACAGCTGAATGTCAGGAGCTCCTCCCTTAATCTTCTGATAAAATATTCGACCCTCGGAACTGAGATTCGTGAGGGCAACAAGAAACGAAACCAGAGTGTGAAGCACCGGAGTGGTCGATTTGGGTGTTTTTGTAGGTGCTTCCTCATTCTCGACATGCGAGGCATAGCTCTCGATTTTGAAGGCGAGCTTCGATTCTTGGATGTATTGGATCAGCTCAAACATGTTGATTTGATCAATTCCCTTTGGCCGGGTGAGATCGTTTGGGTCCACGATTCCATGTTCTTGCTGTTCAACGTCAGATACTGTGCCAACGTCAGACTGAAGATGCAACTTGCCTTGAACTTGAGAGCACCATCCATCCACTCGCTCAGTCCCTCAATGACCCTTCCGACTCTTCCAACGTTGACTCGATTGACGCCCTTCAATTTCTTTCCAAACCTCTTCACGTATACGCCCAACATGCCTCGCCCCCTTCGCAGATCACTTAACCGAATCTCGGCTGCGTGAACATTGGCGACTGCATCCATGATGTTATGCGCCTCGTCGATTATTACCACACTACCCTCCAGCTTGACTCCCAATGCGTCGCGCGCACTCTTCTGGAGTAAAAGAGGATATGGCAGTGTGATGATTTCAGCGCCCGGTAGTGCAGTTCGAGAGGCATAGTATGGACACACGGAGAGTGACTTGCCAAGGTGATGTAGGTCCTCAATGTCCGGAAGAGTAGCCAGCGCAGAGTCGCGAAACTGATGCGTCTGCGAGACAATATCCTCCTTAGGAACAAAAGGACATTTCTTTCCCGATTTCGGCTGCTGAAGTTCTGCGCAGCGGTCATTGATCGCCTGAACAGACCCGAGGCGAGAAACTTGAGGGTTAATGCATAACCGTTGACGAGATGATAACGGCACAAGTTTAACTGCTTCTGTTTTCGTCTCTTCATCTTTGGCTAGAGATGTCGGGAGTGAGGGCGGAAATGTGGGTCGGCGAAGTTCGTTGATGAATTGCGATAGCTGGGAATGTGTTCTTGAGGTGTAGTAGATCTACTGATGTTACTATCGTGAGTAAGTGAACGTGGTATGGAAGTCCACACCTTGATCTTTTCCTCCATGAGGTCTTCCTCCTCCTCTGGCTTCACTAGTCCACCTAATCCGATACTCGCCAGGATTTCCCGAGACTCTTTACTCAGACCAGAGAGTGCGTCTTGGGGACCAGTGTCACGATCATCAGGGTCGTCAAGTAACCACTCCGCATCTTCATCTTCCACACGCGATCGATGATAAGGTCCCGAATCTTCAACACGACGTCGTTTTCGTGCTCTTTCCTCTTGTGCTTTTTCTTTCAGTCGAAGAGCTTCAAGGCGTTTCTCTCGTTCTTCCCAGCGACCCACGAGTTCTTCTCGCTTTCGTCGGAGGAGTTGCTCAACAAGCCAAGAAGGTTCATCTTTGTATACCTCTGCTGACTCTTGAATGGATTTCTCAAACTGATTTGACTTGTGATTTCGTAGCCAGGTCAGGGATGCACAGATGAGTGAAAGAGACTTGCCCTGTTGGTTGTTAGTTGTCAGACAAGGGGTAGTGCATGCAGAAAGCAACCATTGCGATGCTTTGCCAATGTTTTGCTTCAACACAAGTGCCTATATGAAGGCTGCATGAAAATCCACTTACAGTGCCAGTTGGACTCTCCAAGATTCCGACCTGTCCGTTGCCTGTCTCCAAGACATTGTAAACTGTCTTCATGAACTGCTCCTGAACATCATAAGGCGTATAAGGATGATGAAAGTCGAGGTTTTCCAAGCCCTTGGAAATATCATCAATGTCGGTATGCGCCATCTCGATAATCAACAATGTTTCCCTGAACCTGCTTCTTTCCCCTTCACGTCGCGAGACTCGCGTCTCGAGTTTGACATCAACGACCCGTCATTGGTGGGGCCACACCGACATTCACCACGGTCAGACCGCGAAGTCACCTGATACACCGAGCCCACTCACCACCAGTGCCATGCCATGCCCTGACCCACTGAAAATTCGCCCACACTTTTTCCCACCCATTTTTAGGGTTCCCCTGCCCTCTCGCCTAACAATTCGGTGCTAGCCATTGGAAGCCCCCCAGCGCAAAAACATCACCACCCACTTCAGCTTCGACCCGTGAACACCGGAAAAGCGACAACACCACAGCCGTCGCCATGCCTACCCGTTTGTCGAAGACCCGCAAGCAGTACGTTTTGATTCCCTCTCGCCGACGTCTACGAGGGCGCTCAAATTCGCCATTGAACGCCCCGTCGACGGCGGCGAGAAAAAGAAACATTTGAGATATCGATATCCGGAGAACTCGTGATGGGCTGACTCTATTCACAGTCGCGGCCACGTTTCCGCCGGTAAGGGCCGTATCGGCAAGCACCGCAAGCACCCCGGTGGTCGTGGTCTTGCCGGTGGTCAGCACCACCACCGTACCAACATGGACAAGGTTCGACGACCCGACGACGAGATACGAAAGAGAGGATGGAATGGCTGACTCTGCGACAGTACCACCCCGGTTACTTCGGTAAGGTTGGTATGCGATACTTCCACAAGCAGCAGAACCACTTCTGGAAGCCCATCATCAACCTCGACAAGGTACATACAGCCCCTCGAGCCTACGATATCCGAATCAACATGAGACGGGTCGAGGCAAAGCGAAAAACAAGCAGATGACTAACTCTATACAGCTGTGGTCCCTCGTCCCCGTCGAGACCCGTGACGCCTACGTCTCTGGCGAGAAGAAGGACACCGTCCCCGTCCTCGACCTCCTCCCCCTCGGCTACTCCAAGGTCCTCGGCAAGGGCCGCCTCCCCGAAATCCCTCTGGTCGTCCGCGCGCGGTGGGTGAGCCGTCTGGCTGAGAAGAAGATCACCGAGGCCGGCGGTGTTGTTGAGCTTGTGGCATAGATCAAAGTTATGCCATGTCCTTTGAGCTGGCTAGGCTAGGAGTCCGGGGCTGGGAATTGGGAAAGCCGGGAAAAAAGGTCACCCCCATGAATGCTCCCCTGGAATGCCGAAGAATTGAAAGATGGGGTGGTAGGGAAACTTGGGGACCTGGGTTGGTCGGCTTCGAGCATTGCATCAGGGACTCTCGAAACGGAGTTTAACGAAATAAAAATCGATTTTCGCCCATTAGCCAATGACCCTCGTCTCGAAACATGTTTTTGCTGCAATGGAGACGCCTGGATGATACTTTGAAGAAACACTAGGTACGGACGAGTTGACGGGTATTGCAGCCATGTTGGCACCTATGGATATCTAGCCAACCACTTGATCAATCACATCTTGATGCCCCCCAACGCCCTGGTCATGATTCTATGATTACATTAAATGTACAATGTCGGGACATTAATATTGGTCAGCCGACTCTTGGTCATAATACCTCTTGTCACTCTCAACCTCTCCAAGCTGTAGAAAGTCGTGTCTCAACGCTTCCTCTGCCGTTATTCTCCTACCAGGATCCAGCTCCATGCATGCTTCAAGAAAGCCAATAGCCATCTTTTCATCTGGTGTCAGGGGCTTGTCCTCTCCTCGACATGTGCTCCAGAGGATAATCTTTTCCATGGAGAAACCTCCCTGACCGATTGTAGGAAGGCTAGTCTCAAAGACGCATCCGTGGAGGAGACCCGCAGCCTTCATACGCTTGGAGCCAAAGATGGTTGCTATCTCAATCATGGCGTCCACGTCGTCGGCTGAGTTGAAGAAGGGGAAACGCTTCGACATGATAGTGAGGAGAATTACACCCGCGGACCAAATGTCGATTGATGTCTTTTGCTCCGTGCACTTGAACAGAACTTCGGGGGCTCGGAAACCTCGAGTGCCTGCACGGTTGGCACGGCGGGAGGATCGAGTATCGGACTTGGGGTAGCCTGGCTGGGGGTTTGTCGAATTCTGAGCCCACACTGAGTTGGCCTGGCGGTGTTTGCGCACTTCCCTGCTCTCGTTACAGAGACAGGGCTTGTTATCAGAACCTTCTCGTTCGGCGAGGCCAAAATCGACGAGGACACCTCGCTGGGTGGTAGGGTCGTAGAGGAAGTTGGTGGGTTTGATATCTCGGTGGAGAATCTTGTGGTCGTGCACGCTCTTGAGAGCGGTAAAGAGCTCGCGGAGGTATATAGAGATCTCAGGAATGGTCATGTCGCGAAAGTAGGCGCGGAAATCCCCGTGACGAAAGTACGGGAGGATAGCGACGACCTGGTCGGTGTGTCTGAAGGCTGTGATTAGGGGACATACGGAGGGGCATTGGCGGAGGTCGTGGAGAAGCTCGAGCTCGTTGAGGATTCGGGAAGGGCTGGAGGTGACGTAGATCTTCTTGATGGCGACGTAGCGTGCCTTGCGACGGGGTCGGTGAACAGGACTGCTTGGCTTTGCGTTTGGAGGTGGCGTCCACTTTGACGAGTCGTCCTCGTAGTCCCAACTGTTGTCGTAGTGGTCGTACATGATATCCTCGGCCTTGTACACGGTTGAGAATGTTCCTGGATGTGTTAGTCGAATTCAATGGGCATCCAGAGGTGTCATGGTAGATCTGTAAATACCTTCGCCGATGCGCTTGATCAGACGGTACCGATTGCGGAAGCCAGGGAAGTCACTCTGTAGCTTGTCCATGTCTTCTTGAACACCGCGATCAACAGCTTCCTCCTCAGAAGATTCTTCTACCCTCTCTTCTTCCTCTTCCTGGACGACATGTGTTTGTTGTTGGAGGCGGTGTTGTTGTTGCGGGTCGTGGTGCTGCATGTGATGATGTTGATGCACATGGTTGTGTTGATCATGTTCGTCCTCTTCGTTAGGACCAGCCTCTTCGGTCCGTTCCTCTTCCACCATCATCTCTGTATCCTCCGTCCTTATGTCCTCGTGGATCTCGAACTGCCTGTCATGATGATGAGGCGCTGTGGCAGCCATGTCGATTCCTCAGAAATCGCCACTTGATGTGTTTCTGACAGGTTATGCTCTGCACAAGCAGGGCTATTGGGCAGTCAAATCGGGTGCCTGCAGAAAAAGACTAAACAAAGGACATGAACAAGAGTCTAAACAGAGACTGATAAATGACAAGAGGCTTGGAGGACGTCGATGTTTGGAGGGGCTCGACTCGGGCTGTGGTCGGGTGGCTGCAGGGGTTCAACGGCGCAACGCGGTGCGTTTTAGTGGATGATGGCGGGGAAGGGCCCTGAGTGGGCGCGTCCAAAGAAAACAAAAACAATCGTTGCCAAGGGGCCACAAATAACCCCCCCAAAACACCATACAAGCTATCGACGACAATAATATCCGTCACCGCCAGCACCGACGGATCCGGTATTTGACGGCGTGCGCCATCGCAGGATACGGTTGGCGCAGAGAGATATACAACGATAATTACGACATTGGATGATAGTTTGATTGTTCTGGTGTCCCGCACTTCACCTCCCCTCCGCTTCTTCCCCTCTATTCACCGTCGTGCGCACGCTTCTGCGGCGACGACTCTTTCGCATCGCCCATCATGGATACAATCGACTTTGACCTCAACGATGCTCTCAAGCACTACATGTCAGACCCGGCGAGCATCGCCACGCCAGAGGCCCACGGCGCCCTATTCGACTGCGAGAATGACCCCGAGGCGCTCACAAACCCCGTGGTCAACTCGGTGCTGAACCCCATCGTCGACGCCGTCGCCGACAACCCCGACGCGATCATGCGAGCCTCCCACATGGACTCGCTGCAATTCCTCCTCAAGTTAGCCCCCATTTCCCTTCACCCCTCCTCTCCCGAACCTCCGATATCGTTGGGACACGATTCTGAGCTAGTTGAAACTCCCAGATACACAGCACACCTCCCCACCCACGCCCTCAGCAAGATCTTCGACCTCATTATGAGCGGCCTGAGTGCCGAGGCCGACTCGGTTCACAGCGACATCGACTCGCCCGATGAGCAAGACTCGGTGCCCCACCACAAGAAGCTCCTCGAGATATACGCCTTTCTCCTGCAGTGGACTATTGCGGCTGTCGAGACAAAGGCGGCCGAAAAGTCCTCGGCGGTGCCTGCTTCCAGGGGCCGTGGAAAGCCCAAGAAGGGTGCGGCCAAGGACAAGGAGGCGGCATGGGACTCGGCCACACAACTCCAGACCGCTCTGGATATCATGTGCAAGGTCCTGAAGCTCAAGTTGTCCAAGATCTTCCTCACCACAAGCGAGAGAGACACATTCATTGGACTTCTTACTCGGCCGGTCTACATGGTGTTGGAGAGCGAGCAGCGGGTAAAGGCTACGACCATTCGAATGCACTGCTTCAAGGTTCTGTGCATTGCTGTCAAACACCACGGCCATGGATACGGTATGTTTTGCAAACGTGGACTTGAGTGTATTCAAATGGCTCACAGTGATCAGCGGCGCAAATCAACATTATCCAGAACCTCACCTACTTTGAACACTTGTCGGAGCCCATGGCCGAGTTTCTACATATTCTAGCAGAGACATACGACTATCCACAGCTAGCTGACGAGGTCCTACGAGAAATCAGCAACAAGGAGTTCAACTCCAACGATACTCGAGGACCCAAGTCTGTCTCTTCTTTCATCGCCAAGTTGTCTGAACTAGCCCCACGCCTGGTGATCAAGCAGATGACAATGCTCGCAAAGCAACTGGATAGCGAGGTAAGATTATTTGGAGAATGAATCCACCCGTAACTAACACAATCAGTCTTACACACTTCGATGTGCTCTGATCGAGGTCTGCGGAAACATGGTTGCCCACCTCAGCAAGCAGGATGAGCGCAGCGAGAACCACAAGTCTCAGCTCAACGCATTCTTTGATGTGTTGGAGGAGCGCTTCCTCGATATTAACCCTTACTGCCGATGCAGAACCCTCCAGGTCTATATGAAGCTCTGCGAGCTTGCCCAGAAGTTCCCCAAGCGTCGTCAAAAGGCTGCTGAGCTCGCCTGCAGAAGTCTGGAGGACAAGAGCAGCAACGTGAGGAGGAATGCCATCAAGCTGCTTGGCACGCTCATCAAGACCCATCCCTTTACCGTCATGCACGGCGCTCAACTATCAAGAAAGGAATGGCAGGCTCGCTTGGACAAGGTCGAGGAAGAGTTGAACGCTCTGAAGCCACCCCCTGGCATGCCTGGCTTTGGGGGTGACCAGGCCAACACTACTGTCGACAATGAGTTGTTAGACGAAGCGACACAGATCGGTTCACCTGAGAAGCCCAAGCCAATGACTGAAGAGGAGAAGGTGGCTGCTATCAAGAAGGCTCAGGAGGAGGCTGCCACGAGCGAAGCTATTGAGAAGCTCACCTTGACCAGGAGGTACTACAACGAAGCGCTCAAGTTTATTGATGTTATCCATGAAGCCACCGGCACCATCTGCCAGCTTCTTGGCTCAAGGAATAAGAGCGAGGTCATTGAGGCCATCGACTTCTTCGAGGTTGGCGACGCCTACAACATTGAACAGAACAAGGATGGCATCCGACGCATGCTTCGCCTTATCTGGACCAAGGGCAACAGTGATGAGGGCAAGGGAGTTCAGGCACACCTGATCGACTGCTACAGACGACTCTTTTTCGAGGCTCCTGACTCGTTCAGTCCCAATGATGCGGCCAACTACATTGCGCGGAACATGATCAGTCTCACCTCTGGCGCTACGCCTGCTGAGCTCACGTCTCTCGAGCAACTGCTCGCGACCATGATGAAGGGCGGCATGATTCCTGAAGTCGTCATCACCAAGCTGTGGCAGGTTTATGGTGTTCAGAAGCGCGAAATTTCTCGCACCCAGCGACGAGGCGCCATCATCATCTTGGGCATGTTGGCGACTGCGAACCCCGAGATTGTGGTTGGAGAGATTGAGACGATGCTGCGAACAGGTCTTGGAGCGCATGGGCGCAATGATCTCCAGTTGGCCAAGTATACCTGCATTGCTCTCAGGAGGATCAACCCTACAGGACGGCAGGCAAAGGATTCACCCATCAAGTTTTCTCGTCTGCCCAATGACCACGCTGTCTCGGCTAGGTTGGCTGCCATCACTGAAGTGTCTTCGGACAGCAAGGAGTGGTATGGGGTCGCAGAGCAGGCTATCAATGCCATATATGCCACCGCCAAGCACCCTGATACCCTCTGCTCAGACATTATCCGACACAAGACACGACAAGTCTTTGGTCAACCACAGTCTCGACCAGGTTCACGACCCGGATCGCGACCTGGATCTCGAGATGATACCAAGCCTATCCCTACTGCGGAGCCGACTCTCACCCAGGATGTGAAGCCCAAGAAGCGCGACAACGCCATTGCCTTGTCTCAGCTTCTCTTCATCGTCGGACATGTCGCCATCAAGCAGATTGTCCATCTTGAGCTTTGCGAACTCGACTTTAAGCGCAGAAAGCAGGAGAAGGAGAAGCTTGCACCAGCCAAGTCGGACAAGGACAAGGAGGATGCCGACGAGCTGGACCTGATTGGAGGCACAACAGAGGATGACTTTACAGAAGCTATGGCTCATATTCGTGAGCGCGAGCTTTTGTATGGACCCAACTCACTGTTGGCCATCTTCGGTCCTCTTGTTTCTGAGATCTGCGCCAACAACACTACATACGCCGACAAGGGTCTTCAAGCGGCCGCGACGTTGTGTCTTGCAAAGCTCATGTGCGTATCTGCTGAATACTGCGAGACTAACTTGCCTCTCCTCATCACCATTATGGAGCGCTCGCCTGACGCGACGGTGCGATCCAACGCAGTGATTGCTCTGGGAGATATGGCAGTTTGCTTCAACC
This sequence comes from Fusarium sp. NRRL 66088, assembly GCA_013186415.1. Classification (NCBI taxonomy): domain Eukaryota; kingdom Fungi; phylum Ascomycota; class Sordariomycetes; order Hypocreales; family Nectriaceae; genus Fusarium; species Fusarium sp. NRRL 66088. The sequence goes on along the minus strand of JABCKD010002059.1, from coordinate 6,757 downwards.
ACCTGATTGATGAAAACACGGATTTCCTGTACCGTCGTTTGGCAGACGCCGATACGTCGGTCAAGCGTACATGTCTGATGACGCTGACCTTCCTGATTCTTGCTGGTCAGGTCAAGGTCAAGGGTCAGCTCGGTGAGATGGCCAAGTGCATGGAGGATGATGATCGCAGAATTGCAGACCTGGCCAGGATGTTCTTCACTGAGCTCAGCACCAAGGATAATGCTGTGTACAACCACTTTGTGGACATGTTTAGTCTGCTTAGTGCTGGCGGCAACATGGAGGAAGAGAGCTTCCGCCGGGTTGTGAGATTCTTGCTCGGTTTTGTCGAGAAGGTGAGTCCCTTGATACGTTTTGTTACTCAATCAGTGATAACTAACCCGCCCACTAGGATAAACATGCCAAGCAGCTGGCTGAGAAGCTTGCGGCGCGTCTCAGCCGATGTGAGACGGAGCGACAGTGGAACGATGTCGCGTTTGCTCTGGGCATCCTGCAGCACAAGAACGAGGAGATCACAAAGTTGGTGTCTGAGGGTTACAAGATGGTTCAATCGGCGGCTTGAGATGTTTCTGCTGTATGTGCTTTGTCCTGTCGTGTTATGTCCTGGAAGCGGGAGTCTGGATTGGGTTGAAACGATGGCATGAATGACATGGGATGGGACGGGATGCAACGATAGATCTTGGGGTTGATGGCCGGCCTGGAGGTGCATTGTCTTGTCGCGATATTGATACCAGTCTCATTGATGAATTTTGATGTTTTGACATTTGTGTGTTTTCGTCCACTTCTTTCCTCATTTGTATTGGTGGCTGGTAAACGAGTGTTTTTGTTGTGTAAGTCGGTGAAGAGTTTGAGTCTCTTTGTTGTGGAATTCCAAGTTTCATGATGGTTTTGGTAGAGTTGAAACGTGAAGAGGTTCCACAACGCGCGCGCCACCACCAAGTTACTATTCTCCAAGACACGTGTGAAAAAACGTTGTAAATATCACAGAAACTATATTCATTATCCAAAATGTCTGAATCATGGCCAACTGAGTCAATAACGACAACTTGTGGTCTGCCTGGCTCACATTGTATAGGGTAACCCAATGATATGATGCGCGCCACCAAAAGCGTCTGAGGCCACTCTTGCGTCGACAGCCATCGTGACTGGCAGCGCCCCACAGAGCTTGTGTCCAAGTGACAGCCTCGGCCACGGGCCTCCGCAGCAACAGGGATGGGATGGGATGGGGGAAGCCTAGATATGGAGGCAGCAGGAACAAAGGGTAAAGTCATTATGAATGGAGTGTGTGTCTGTATGCGCCACTACATAATGATGAGACCTCTCTCTCTTTTTTCTTTGTTCCAAGGCTTTCCCGCTGCAGGGAACGACGGACGAGTGAGTGATTGTGAATGATTCAATGAAAATGGATGATGTGACTGATTCGAAGCTCTGGAGCTCCCCCAAGCCCCAAGCGGCGGGAGCGACGAGCTACCTATGGGTTACTTGACCTTTGCGCGCGTCCGGGGGGTCAGGTTAGCATCTCAGTTGCTGGCCCCCCCCAAAAGTACAAAAAGGGCGGGTCTTCCCTCCTGTTTTCGCGGCAGTTGCGACCCATTCATAGGACGACCATTTGATCCTAGTGTACTTTTCTGGTAGGTACCCGACATCCCCGTTCTTTCCCTCTCGTTCCGAAGCGGCTATTGACATCTTTTTTTTCGTCTGATGGATGTCAGTCTCTGGAAATAATCTGCTGACGCGCTGTTGTTGCAGAACCCGCTTCTTCCGATAACTCAAAAAGAAGAACTTCAAAAACTTGATTGACAATCAACTGTCCTTTTTTTTTATACTCCATACCATCTCTTCCGCCCCCCGCGATTCGTGTGACGACACAAACCCCGGCCCCCCTCCTTCTGTCGCATTTCTGCGTCGCATTGTCAATTGGCTGTTGCAGGCATCAGGCTTGAGTGTGCTTCTTTGCGAATTCTCTTCTCGTTGATCCAGTTCAATTCGGGAAAGAGGATAGAACAAGTAACCCAAGTCACCTTGTCTGAACTGACATCCACCTTTACTTCGTCTCCAGTTTCTCAGTCCCCCTTGGGATTGACTTCGGATATACAGCTCTCCCCGACCAGCGGAAGCTTGGACCATCGATCGCGATCGCCAATCCCCGAACAGGGAACTTGCTGCGCCACCCAGCTATCGTGCGCCGGACTTTTATTCAAGCGCCTTCCGCATAGTGGGCTGTCTCACCCACGTGACGCTGCGCCAGACCGTTCTCCACGGTCTGTTTGCGGGTACAGGCGAGAGCTGCCCGCTGAGCAGTGCACTTGAGTGCTGTGAGCTTTGCGCTGCGTACCAAGTGCGTCACCTCCGTGCAAGCTTTCTTCCCAACCTTGAGCAAGGACGCTCAAAGAAGATTCATCAACCACCAACGAGCGACGCATCGCGACGCGAATAACGAGAAATCTCTTGCAGTCCATCAAGAGAATTCATCTGCGCTTGGCATAAATTCACGGAAAGCGTCCATTGAGACTCTTTGGCGACGATACAACGCGAAACTCGACGGCTTGCGATTGCACGTGGGACAATCTTCAACCTTTGTCTTTCTGGCGCCGAATCATATCGGCTTTCCGCGCCGTATTCTGGTGAGGCCATGGGCTTGGCTAGAGGGCCTGCGCCGAGAAGGATTAAGAAAAGGGGAGCTCTCTAGGTACGTCTCTTTGATGGCGCCGCATTGGCATCGTGAACGCGACATCGGAGGTCAACCACTACGGAAAGAAGAACACGCGCTAACAGTATCGATTGCGACTGTAGAGGCACACCGCCGTCTTAAGAAGCCCTTCACAAAACACCAACATCGACTTTATTCATAAAGCCTACCATGTTCGACAAGGTAGTCCCGCTAGGCACGCGCCTACACTACCCCATCACCATCACCAAGCTCCTCAAGTCACCCGGCGACACGATCAAGAAGCAGGATAGCCTCTTCGAGTACAAGTTCTTTTGGAAGCGCAAGATTGGCGATGATACCTGGGTCGACGAAACCACGTACACAGAGTTTGACAGCCCGGCCGAGGGTATCCTCAAACAATGGCGCATCCGAGAGGGCATGGAGGTCGCGGCCGACGCGCCCTGCTTCTTGGTTGAGGAGGCGTGCGGTCACGAGGTTCAGATGCAGGGCCTATGCAGCTTGTGTGGCGCTGACATGACCGAGATCAACTGGGCCACTGAGGAGCGGGATACTGATCGTGCCATGATCAACATGACACACGACCAGACCGCCCTCATGGTCAGCGAGAACGTTGCCGCGAGGGCCGAGCACGAGTCCCAGAAGCGGCTTTTGCGGCAACGAAAACTTACCCTGGTCGTCGATCTGGACCAGACCATCATCCACGCTTGTATCGAGCCTACCATCGGCGAGTGGCAGCGCGACCCGACGAACCCCAACCATCAGGCTGTCAAGGACGTCAAGAGCTTTCAGCTTAATGATGACGGTCCGCGCGGCCTTGCGAGCGGATGCACATATTACATCAAGTTGCGACCTGGGTTGGCCGAGTTCCTCGAGGAGATTTCCAAGATGTACGAGCTACACGTCTACACCATGGGTACACGCGCCTATGCCCTCAATATTGCTCGTATTGTCGACCCCGATAAGAAGCTTTTTGGAAACCGCGTCATCAGTCGTGATGAGAACGGTAGTATTACTTCCAAGAGTCTTCAGCGTCTGTTCCCTGTCAGTACCGACATGGTGGTTATCATCGACGACCGAGCGGACGTATGGCCGCTGAACCGACCGAACCTGATCAAAGTGGTGCCTTACGACTTCTTCAAGGGCATTGGCGATATCAACTCGAGTTTCCTACCCAAGCGACAGGATGTTTTGCCGACACTCAAGCAAAAGCCCACAAGTCCCAAGGCAAAGGCAGCAGCTAAGGCCTCGCCTCTGGATGAGCTTGTCAGGATGAGCGGCGGCGATGATGCCATGAACTTGAAGATTCAGACTGAGGAGCAAGAGAAGACGTTGGAGAAGCAGCTGACGGATCGACCACTGCTGCACATGCAGGAGGAGCTGGACAAGGAGGATGAGCAACAAGATCCCCAGAATGGAGACTCGTCGCACAGCCACCACCGGAATCTCCTTGTTGACGACGATGAGGAGCTCATCGCCCTCCAGGACCATCTCACTGATCTACACACCTCCTTCTACGAGACATATGATCGACGACGAGCGGAGCGGAGACAATCAGAAGGCACACACCCACCCGCACATAGCAAAACGAAGCGGAGGGCTTCTGTGGACGATGGTGTTGACTTGTCTATGGTCCCTGACGCTGGTGACATCCTTGACGAACTCAAGTCTAGTGTTCTTTCTGGCCTTGTGATTGTCTTGTCTGGTCTTGTACCGCTTGGAGTCAAGGTGGAGGAGTCAGAGATCGGGATGCAAGCTCAAAGCTTTGGTGCTCAAGTCCTCGATACTGTTTCAAAGCGAGTGACACATCTTGTTGTGGCCTCCTCACGCCCACGCACAAAGAAGGTGCAGCAGGCAGCCAAGATTCCCAGCATTAAGATTGTGAATCAGAACTGGCTCACCGACTGCCTCAGTCAATGGCGAAGGCTGGATGAGCGACCATACTATCTGGAGATCCACGACATGGACCGAGAGAAGGGAGGAGAGGACACCACCGAGGTGCCATCGGAGGCGGAAGAAGTCGAGGATGCACAGACAGGCCAGGAGCTCAAGGACTTTGACTGGGGTGAAGCCGAAGATGAACTCGCCGAGTTCATGGACGACGATGACGATGACGGCAACAGTGGCGACGACACGGCTACAAACTCTGGTACTGAGACCAACGATGGAGATAGTGTGAAGCAAGGGACCAAGCGGAAGATGATGGCCGATCCAGACGAGTCAGATAACGATGGGGCATCAAGCATAGGCGAAAGTGTTCTTGCTAAGAAGCAGCGGCTGGCGCGGAACCGAGGCGCCTCAGGACTGCGGGCAATACACACGCCCAACGGCGACGATGCAGATGAGGAGGACGCAAGTTTGCCGACTCCGGGACCGACAGGGGACGAAGCAGCGGATAACAAGAATGGACTGGTTAATGCGGATGAGACGATGGACTTTGACGAGGACGAGCTGGAGAGAGAGCTACTCGCAGAGTTGGAGGCTGCCGGGGATTAAACTTGGAGCTCAGGGGGGTTGGAATATGTTACGGGCGCGGCGCGGGGCATTCTTTAGTTTAAAAGAGGGTGGTTTAGAAGGACTGTATATGGGGGGAAAGGCGAGGGAGTTGATATTTTGTGTATCCAGCATCTAGTGTATCTATTTACAATACCCCCCTTGAGGCATGGGAATGAAGCGATTTGATGCCATGGCGACTGTGATAATATGATGAGTGATGCATGGACGGAGAGGGATATTAGAAGTTGATGATTTGGCACAAGACCTGGCATGGCTCGAATTGTCGTCGTCATAGGATTTGAGGCTTGCTAATCCTGAAAGGAGGCGCTTCAAGTTTGACTCTGCCGGGGAGATTTGGCCGTGTTGGAGTGGGGCAGATAGGGATTGGAAGCTATCCCGCGCTAACGATATCTCGTGCTTCTAGCTATGCTTCGTGATAGTAAATATTAGTTCAGTATCCCGGTGAGCGTCGGTCAATTATCATGCCGCCTCATCTCAAGTCGGACTACAACGAAAGGACGGATTGGGCCTTTTGGTATGTAAGCGAGGAAAACAAGGAGCATCGTCTTTCCGACGGAGGTAGCCTGTTGCTTGAGTATAAAGAGGGTGTTTGCTCCTGTTTTATTACAACAAGGAGCGACATGAGATACAGCCTTAACGACTACATCCATACTCCATTGACACACTTCTCCCCTTTGAACTTATTCAAGTGTTTGAAGAAACAATATGCCTTCTTACTGTGGCTTTGATCCTGAAAAGGACGTGGGTGACCTCTCTGGAAAGGTCATTCTTGTCACTGGTGGTTAGTGAACCCTTTCTCCTCCATGACTTCGCAACCCTTGACACTCTTCCTTGCCATGGTGATTTTATTGTCTAACAAACCATAGGAACCGCTGGCCTTGGAAAATCTGCCATCCTCACGCTTGCTGCACACAATCCCTCACACATCTACTTCACCGGCCGCTCTGCCTCTTCAGCAACATCCCTTCTTGAAGCCCTCAAGTCCCTCTCACCACCCGTCGAAGCAACATTTCTCGAATGTGACTTGACATCACTGTCTAGCATTCGTGCTGCAGCGACCAAGTTTCGACATGATAGACTTGACATCTTCATCGCCAACGCTGGCATCATGGCCGTTGACGCTGGCCTTACAAAGGATGGTGTAGAGATGCAGTTTGGTGTCAACCATCTTGGAAACGCAGCACTACTCATGCATCTCTTACCTGTAATGCTCAAAACATCAGAACTACCTAACGCAGACGTGCGTTTTGTATCCGTCACGTCGTTGGGATACAGAGGTCATCCTAAGAACGGCGTCGATTTTGCCACGCTTCACACTACACAAGAAGACATGTTCATGGGGACATGGGGTCGTTACGGACAAAGCAAATTCGCCAACATTGTCTTTGCCCGCGAACTCCACCGTCGCCATCCAAATATCACAAGCGTGGTGGTCCACCCAGGCGTGATACCCACCAAGCTAGTCACGGAGCTAGGCTTTTGGAAGAGGATGTTTGTGTACGTTACGAATCCTACCATGATGACTGTTGAGCAGGGGGGGTATAATACTGTTTGGGCGGCGGCCGGGGTTGGGAG
>JABCKD010002022.1:0-26023 GCA_013186415.1 Fusarium sp. NRRL 66088 | reverse complement strand
TGCTGGGTGGGTGGGCTATCTGGGGCTGGGCAGGCTTGAAAGGCTGAAACGTCTTTGAAGAAACCGCCATCGACGGTGCCTGTGTCGTACCTGAATAAGGAACATAGGCAGTCTGCTCTGGTGTAGAGTCGGCCGGGATGGACTGGTAGTAGCTCCAGCTTTTCCTGTGGTCTTTGGAGCTTGTCACTCCAAGACTAGAGGGCGCCGGTCCAGGCCATGCCACAAAGTTCTTTTCGGACGAAGGGCGGCTCACAGGGAGGCCAATTTCTCCCTCCAGCTCGGCGATTAGTACAGATTGCCGATCCGAGAGAGTAGTTTCGTCTTTGTATTCCCGGGTTCCGTCCGTTGATGATGTTGTCGAATGTGCCCGTTCGCGAGCTCCATGGCCAATGGCCAGACTCTGGGGCGGGGTATTGAAGCCAGGAACCAAGCTCAAAGGTACTGCTGTCGACTGGGTTGTTGGTTGAACTGGTTCCTTGCGTGTTATCGTCTTGGGCACCTCTGACCCAGACCGGGGACGTTCTCGAAACTCGGAGACGTGGGCATTCAGAAAGCTAAGGGCGTCGTGACCGGCCTTATCCTGTGGGCTCATTCCGGGACTCCACGAGATAGCACGGGGCCTTGAGACTGACGGAGCTAGTGAACTGCTGCCGGTATTGATATGCAGCTTAGGGGGCAGTTGCTTTGCATGGTGTCCCGACTGATCGTGTTGAATTCGCAGCGCCGGTAAATCTGTGTTGGATGACGAGGTCGTGATGTATGAACGTCGTCTAAAGTCTATTGAAGCAGGGAATGGTTCCGAGTCGGATGTTGAGGTTGCACCCTCGGGGGCGTATGGCTGATAAGCCTTGAACGACACTGGAGCGGCGGAGCTCATGTTGCATGAGAGACATGGGGTGAAGTTTTGAATCTGTAGAGAGAGAAAAAAAAAAGCGAGGAGAATGGAAATTGGGTCGGGGCTTGAAGGTCTATTTCATAGATTGGGAGCACAAAGAGGCGTAGTTAGTTAATAAGGGTCTATCCCCGCTGACGGCGCGCCCAGGATTATTAGCCTTTAGCATCGCCGCGTTTCCCTCTAGTTGGGAATGGGATTGGATCTAGGTGTCTCCGTGGGGATGGGCTCTAAGAACGTTGGATCCCGTCTCACGGACACAGCCGAAAATCATCCCTGTCATCTGGCTTGGCTGACTGCAGACGCCATGCAGTGGAGAGGATGCCAGGCTGTCATGACCCTGGGCAGCTATCTGTATTCTATTTTTCCTTGAAGGGAGCGTATAGATAGATAGGATGACCTGTCCTGTTCGTCATGGGCCGCGTTTTTGAATACGCGACATGAGCTTCGTGGAATATTCCATTCTTAGATGGAGTTACGCTTTTTACGAGGAACTGGCCCACCTTCAGCGCCACCCCCAAGGCTTGTTCTGCATGCACAGGGCCATGGGAGAGAAATCCCTGTATCTTCACCAATTATAGCAAGTGGAAGACTCACAAATGCTTCTCAAAGTGCAAGAAAGAAATGGTTGCCGATGAGATGTTAGTGGTTCTTTACCAAATGCCGACAACCGGATTAGACATCCGCCAGCCACAAGGTAAGACAAGACAGTTGCAGTATTTGAAATGTCGAGATGGGGGGGCTCTGCTTTGTCAGGTTCTCGTTTAAAAATAAACACAGCCCACGCCCATGCGCAGCAGCAGCAGCACAGGTCAAGTTGCCAAGCCACCTGCTGCGCGTTTTCCCCATCGACTGACGAAATCCCGCCTTTTTGAAGCGGCTGGTATCCGTGGCCGCGCCTATTGGTGTCCGTCTCGTCTAGCCCCGGAGTAGTATTGACGCCGAGGGCGGTCTTGTCTGGTTCCGTCGGCCGCAGGGTGTGACAAGCTCTTCAGCCCCGACTTTTGGTGTTGTTTCTCCAAGGAGAATCAAGAATCGCAGGTTTGGCGCACGTGAGCTGTAAACAGACTTGGGCGTTTTTGTGGCTAACATGTTACATTAGTCATTTCAAGCCCAGTTGTGCGCAGCAGCTCCCTTGATGTGGACGGAACGGGACGACACCATCCTTCTGGCACGAGTGTGCCTTGCGTTTGATCGAAGTGTACTCGAAGAAGGTATCGGACCTGCCTGACCTTATCTTAAGGTTAAATCGACTAGTTCTGGGCTCGACCCCAATAGACCAGGGATGAGAAAGTCCAGACTCCATTCCTGCATCTCAGCTCGGCTACCGAGTACTCGAAAATCAGGCTCTGAGCTGAGACATCTCAATTCTACCAAGATGCAAACAGGCGCAAGGAGAAAATCGACTCGAGACAACTCGGCTCAGCCTTGATCAAGAAATCCTCAAGGCTCTATTTCTAGAAGTACCTTGCATCGGCTGCAGCCCTATGGATGGTGTTCCCCTTGGGCGTTTCTTGGTGGAGGCTATGCCAATCCTCCATCACACACACGCAAACAAGAGTCCAGACTCCAGAGCCTGATTCTCTAGCCGGGAGCCTGCAGCCAAACAACCGCCCCCAAGGCTCCATAATGCTGCAGAGGGCTTTCTCTCAAGGCTCTGAACTATTTCATTTGAGGCCATAACCGACCAGGCTGTGGCGTTTTTCAGCTCTTCCCCCCTGCACAGGACCATGGTAGGACTAGGTATAATAAAGCAAACATGTCCCGCCAATTGTTTCCCTAGCAAGGCTGGTATTCCCATCCTCCTACCTCGAAACCATGGGCCATAGGTGCGCGGGCTACTACGTCAACTGCACGATTCAGTTTGGGCAGGATGGCAGCGTGAGTAGCGTTGGCAATGTTACTCGCGGCGAGTTCAAGCCCAACGCTGATGTTGCGGGGATCGGCGTGAGTTATCTCTTCTTGGCCAAGATCTGGGGGTTTGTCTGGGCATTGAAACTAACGAGCGACTTAGACCGTCTTGGCTTTGGTTATTCCTACCGGGTTTGGCCTGTTTGTGAGTTTGATCATTGGTATGGCCTTGATCCTCGACCGTGTTCCGGGCGTTTATCGATTTCTCCGCAGGTAAGAATGGTTCTACCTAGTGAGGATAAGTAGAAGGCGGTGCTGATTCTTTATAGACGCCCTCTCTTGCGAAATCTTGTTCCTAGCCCGAATCAAATCCCCGTCGAGCTTCCGGCCGACAGCCAGCCTTTGATACACCATGCGAATTCATCGACCACATTAGCATCCTCAAACACAGGCTACGAGCAAGTCCCCCTCCAAGAGCACCCAGAACATTCGCACAGCGGAAGGGGATCTGCTGCAACCTATTACGATGATCATCCAGAGAGACGCGCCCAGCGACCGACTCATGCAACAAGTCCTCGCCATCACTGGAGTGGCCCCCGACCAAAGGGCACAATCTACTACCGCCCCATCACACAGAGAAACGTCGAACAGGCGGTAGCAAAACCATTGGCTACACAAAAGCGAAGCACCATCATGATAAGTCTGTCTCAGCTTCAGGACTTTTCAGACCGAAATACTCTCTCAGAGACGCGATACGACATGTTGGAAGCCATTATGCTTTGCATCCCTGATTCGCAGATCCTCATCGCCCTGGCTCTAGGCCTCAGCTTTGCCTCTCGAAGTAAATGCACCACTTCGCAATACCATATGAACATTGTCGTGTGGTTGAGCTTGATCGCCTGTACAAATTTTCTCCTGGCTTTTACGCTTGTGCGAAACTTCTGGCGTTCAAAGCCGGCGGGAATCATTAGAATCTGCTGCTTCACGGGAGTCCTGATCTTCCTGATGTTTGTGTTTATTTGGCAACGCAGAACGGGCTGGACGACCGAGTCTTGGCCCCCAGATGAGAGGAAAGATAGCTTGATTTTGTTCAACGCTATCTGCTTCATGCAGGAGCAGAGCTTGCACAACTTTACGCATCTCTCCGATAACGAATACAGCAAAGTGGGCAAGCTCGTCTCGACCAGCCAGCCATTTTCAGAGCTGGACCTACTCTCATATCTGATCATTTGTATCATCTTTGTCATCACACTGATCATCAGAGTACACCAGTTCATCAAGTTCCGCACAAACGGTCCTCCACGAGGATCCCATACCGACGACGAGACCAAAGGGCTTCGAAGCCTCCCGGCCAAGACATGGCTCATCATGTCGTGGTGGTTCGTCTCGTGGTTATGCTGCGGCATCATTTATATCGTCGCGACAAGACGTATTTTTCACTTGAGGAGCTGGATCGCTGACTCGAACTGGATGGAGTCGGATGAGTTTTCGTCCAACCCTGAGAACGATGTCCGTGGGTTTGGTCAGGTTACGCCGCTTGTGGCGACGGGGGCTATTATTCTTGCTGCGATGGATACGATGAAGCCTCGGTGAGTTTTCTTGAATGTGGTTCTTATGAGGGGTTGTTGCTGACTTTTGATGCAGATACGTGACTTGCAAGATAGTTGAAGAACCTGAGCCGAGCCATGACTCCGAGGAGGCGGCATAGCAAGATAATGACAACTACTGCTGGATGTACAAGGGGGACTTCAATCCCTTAGACAGCTTGATCTATGAGCGGCTTTCTTGTTATGGGCATGTTGGGTTGGTCATCACGGCGGCGTATGGCGTTGGTGCGGGCATACACACGACTGGGCAATGCTTCACGCCAGGGTTCCTTTTGCTTATCAACGGAACTATGTGAAATCCATTCGTAGGAATTCTTCATGTAAGGAATGGGCCGGGGGTTGGGATTGATCCTAGAGCGGTCACGCGGTCGGTTGACTTGTATCGCCCTCGTTGACAATAGAAACGAGTCATTGCTGCTCTTTGAACAGGTCATCCCTTAACTCCCTAGCCAGAGTTAAGCATACCCAGAAATTCCCAAGATCACGAAAAAGACCAAAACTTTACTCCTGGCTGCTTTTCTGCCCAAGAACGGCGCAAGCTTGAAAGTGCCCCGTGATAGCATCTTTAAAGAACCCTGAGCCGTACTATAACGGGGCTTGTCTATTGGACGGCTCTGATTTCCTCATCGAGTCCACTTCAGTCATCTTCACCTGCATGAAATCCTTCTACCGAGTTGACGGACATGCAACCATGTCCGTCAGCTTGCCAAGAGCGGATTACGTTGGAGAGAGAGAGATATCCGGACACCTCGGGTTAAACCCCACAAAACGGCATCTCGAACTGAAGAAGCGAGTCAAGATCCCTTCCACTTCCATATTCTACCGACTTCCCTGCTAATAAATAAAGGTAATATCCCCGCAGAAATCAAGACAAATAGCGTCTTGTTCTGGTCTTGGTTCGGCAAAAGGGTTCATCTTAGCAAGCTCGTGCAAAAGCCGAAGGGAGAAGGATATTTGCATGTGATAGGCAGAAAAGTAGGGGGAATGACTTTTTCTGACTGCGCCGCGTTAGTTGAAAGGGCTCACGTGGGACTGACTGTTTCGGACGGGAGGACTTGAACGATTCGTGGCTCTCTTTTCCGTTTTCGAATCTGATTTCCATCTGTCTTCATCACTCTCCTTTTTCTGTTTTTCTTTCCTTTTGATCCGGTCAGGTGAAAAAAAAGAAGTTTCTTGTCTTGAGAGACATGCTGCCCTGGAGTCACAAGAGTAGCTGACGTCGCGGGGCACACTTCTAGAAGGTACATGTCCTGAAGTACCTGGGGTACAGTAATGACGCCTGGATACCTACCTACCTACCTACCGTCCAGTGGCTTACAGTGGGTAACAGCACCAGCAAGGACGGGATACTTTGAGGCCGTGTAGATGGCTGCCTTTGTGAGTTGTCTCCTTCATGAATGTCATCATCATTATCATCACCACCACGACTACCATCTTTTCTTTCTTCCTTCACTTCTTTCTCTTCTGCACAACTGCCCCCTTGTCGCTCCCCCCCAGTCTATCCCGTCGGCACGGACAGCCCTAGCAGGCCCCATCAGCTAAAAAGTGGCGCCCCCCATGACATAAACCGTCCCCAAGCTCTTTATTAGCCTCCACTGTTAGTGACTTGATTTGTGACCCTCTGACGTCGCGACGCGGCCTCCCCAGCGTTCACGCAACGGAACCGAGTGAGCACGGGGCGAGAGAACACCTCTCCCTCTCTCTGTCTTGCTGCCTCGGATTCATCGGCGATAGCTTCACTTCATCTCTGGATATTGCTGCTGACTGTTCAACCATCCTAGGATACCCCTTGGCTGTCCCATCTTGGATCGTCGCCCATGTCTTCCCGCGACGATGCCTCTCTCGGCGCATCGCCTCCCTCCTACGAATCCCATCCCTCGACTGGCGGCGCGCCCCCGACCTATGCCACCTTTTCTCCCGTAACTCTCTCCGCAAACACCCCTTCTCGATCCTCCCGACGATCAACCATCCTCGTACATCAAAAGAGCCCGCTGCTACTTGCGACTCCGCCGCAGATCACCCGAGCCCTTGCCTATAGTCACCCCTTTCTACTCCCATTAAACAACTTTGCGGGGCTGCTCACCTGGAGCACCGGAGATCCATGGCAGAGCTTCCTATTAGTCTGCTTCTTCTGGGCAGTTGTTCTCTATGGAGATGTGGTAGTGACATGGGCTGGGCCTGTCATGGTAGGCGTGGCCCTTATCGCTGGCATGTACGGCCGGAGGTACAGTCCTCTCAGTAGTAGTGGGTGGGCTGAACCTCGAAGCCAACACAGAGATACTGCGTCTCAAGGCGCAAGCCAGACTGGTGAGAGCAGCCACCAAAAGGGGAAGCCTAGCGTCAGCGAGAAACAGTCGAAGCATGTCAGGGGAAACTCTGAGGTCACCAATACCAAGCACCAAAAGACGTTAGATGAAATTGTCGAGACCCTCAAGGAGTTCACAGGGAGATGCAATGTTCTTCTAGAGCCTCTCCTCGACATGACGGATTTTCTTAGCACCCAGAGAACACCGACAAGTGCTACGACTCGACCGGCTGTGACCGTCATCTTCATGCGCCTCCTCATAATCACACCAATTTGGATCGCTCTGACTGTGCCGCCATGGAGAGTCATCACCACGAGGCGGGTTATACTGGTCGCTGGCACAATCATCTTGACATGGCATGCAAGAGTTATGAGGGTCTCAAGGGCTATCCTTTGGAGAAGCTCCATGGTGCGGCGGCTTGCGGCCGGAATCACTGGACTTCAGTTTGACACTCCCGAGAAGCCATTCCGAAAAGAATTGGAGGTGGCTGCTACCAAAGGCTCAGAACGAGTGGCTCAAGAGTCGGAACTTACAAAAGCTCTTGGCAAGTCTTCAAGCTTTTCGACAAACCATGGACGAAGGAATGGCCACGCCAAGACTGCAGGGGTCAAGTTCACATTTATCATCTACGAGAATCAACGGCGTTGGCTGGGTCTCGGCTGGACAAATAACCTTTTCGCATATGAACGACCTGCGTGGACAGATGAGCACAATAACCCAGTACCTGCAAAGGATGACTTTGAGTTACCCGAGGTTGAAGATGGGAGCCGTATGGAGTGGCGATGGGTTCAGAGCGGCCGTTGGCGCGTTGATGGAGTGACGGATGATCAAGGGGTTGTCGACTATGATGGAGAGGAGGGTAAGAATGGATGGATCTTCTATGACAACAAGGTAAGCAAGGCCAACTAATCGGTATCAACAAGGATACTAACACTCTCAGTGGCAAAACGGACAGCGAGGCCAGGATGGTTGGAGCCGATGGACGAGACGACGAAAATGGTATCGTGATGCTGAGTTGGTTGAGGTGGACCAGTCACAGGATGCTCACGCTGGTGATGCGGTAGAAGCCAAGGACTCTCCTGCGATGGCCAAGTTAAGGACTCAACAATACAACTCGAGCAACGAAACCATGGTTCCAACACGACCCGACGCGGCCGACCAGGCCCATACCCATGCCGAGGACCTCAGCATCGATTCCGCGAGTTCCAAAGCAGCAGAGGATTCCCTGTCAGTACACTCGACATCTTCAAGATCATTCTTCCGGTCGCCATTAATGCGGAAGCGTGTCGCTGACCGATCCGTCACGGATAAAGAACGTACTAGGAGGGCCAGTAGGACCAGCAGCTTGTATAACGACGATGACGCGAGCGCTCTTGGAGCAGAGCTTGCACTGGAGATCCAGAAACAGGGCAAACCTGGTGGACAGTGGGGAATTGGCGACGAGGCACGAATGAGTCTTGAGTGACGTGACGACGCTACGGGTACTTTGACAGCGGCATTACCACGGCCAGGTCATGGGCGTTGACGGGTTTTTGCAGGCGAGTTTGTTTTATTATCTGGGTCAACTCGACTCGACGGTGCTTTGCAGGTAATTCTGAACTGTGGTTCACAGGCGCGACTGATTGATTCGGTACTCACGGTTAGGTACTAGGAAATGGCGCATGGAAGGTTGTCTAGGTATGGGATGGATGGATTGGTGTAAGATAACGATGGGAAGGAGGAGGATATGACGAATACCAAGTCTTTGATTGACTGCATTTCTGTTACAGGACAAAGGGAGACGGCATCTGTCCCCCTTGGCACAGCTTTGACCTCATGACGCCCTCGTTGGGAACCAAATCAACACCGGCGTGATGACCATGTCTAGAGCCTAGAACAAAGAAAGTGAGTGGTAGTGCAACTCAACCATGGCGCCTCAAGGGGGATACACGGTGCAAGAGTTTGTCACACTCGGAATAAAGGCAGATTTTTTTGGTGCCAGTTGTGCAAGTAACGGTTTCCCATTTATATGACGACGTTTTTCTTTTGTTTGTCCTTGACCGATGTAGTTTCGTGGGGTTTATGAGTTGGCAGTCCGACCCTGTTTTGCACTTTGGCAGTGCTTCATCAGTGTTGACGACTGTCGCTTGGTCAACATTACACAACCTATATTCTTTTTTAAAAAACACGACTTCTTTTTTTTCTCTCTTTCTTCTCAATCGAGATTGTTGCGTTTTTAATCTCAGCTTCAAACATCTTCAAGATGGCGGAGCTCCGATATCCGATTCGAAAAAAGAGAAGCACTCGCGCAAGCAACCTTACAATCTCCCTCGCACCCGAACTCGCTCCTCCTCCATCTTCTCGAAGCATCACTTCACCTGTGAGACGTTCACCCGCGAGACCTTCCCCCGCACAGCAATCAGCGCCTTCATCTCTCGTTTCTCCAGTTCGCGGTACAACTCAGCAGCATCAGCACAACTATTCTGGTCCATCGCCCGACTTTCTCGCTCCCGCGTCGTCGCTTGTTTCTACTGATTATGGATCTATTCGTTCGGAAAGGCCTGAGGAGAGGGCTGATTCTACAGAGACTGTGAGAGGTCCTTTGAGTTTGGATAGAGGGGGGACACCGCCTCTTACGCCCTTTCCTCGATGGGTTAGCGATGATGAGGATGATGTTCGTGGATGGAATGAATCTGTTCAGCAGTCTACGTCGCGAATGGATAATAAGCATGGTTACGATGGTCGTCATGTTCCCGTCGCTATAGTTCGGCTTGAAGGGAGATGGATCATCAGCTCTGCTATTCACGGATTCGTTCTTGTCATGCAGTTTGCTGTTTCTCTTGGTGTTTTCAGTGCTCTTATGTGGGTTACTGTGTGGAAGGAGGATGAACCCGGTAACGACTTTACTGAATGGTAAGAGATGTCCTCTTATACCTTGAGAATTGTTCTGATAAGTTACAGGCTATGGACATTCGTCGATCCAATCCTCGTCACACTTCTTCTCCTCTGCTCCATAACCCTCCTCGCCCACGAAGTAAAACTCCTCTCATCCGTTGCGCTGCTATATCTCCAATCCCTCATCCTAGCAGTCACGACCGCCGCAAGCGTCGTCCTCTGGGCTCGCTGCTTTCAAGAGCAGAGTCCTGAGGTCAAGGGTGTTTTGATGGGGTGCAACGTGATGCTTTGGGGTCTTGCGCTTTTCGGCTTCATTAGAGCTGCTGTTGTGTGGAAGGCTGAGGTGGGTAATGAGGGGATGGATGTTGAGAGGGGGGTTGCGTATGGGACTTTTGTTCCTTGGGGTGGTGATGAGAGACGAGGTTCTCTTTGAGGGGTTTGAGAAGTTGTTTTATCAGGGAGGCTTTTGAAGGGTTGAGATGGGGTTTATCTTGACATGCTGATGCCCTGACTGATAGAGAACTATGATAATGCTACTGCAACTGTACTATCTACCCTGCTTGAGCTCTTTAATATTCTCACGAAGGATGTTTCTCTTGGTCTTCTGTACACGCCCTGGGAAGCGGCCAGGAGCTGCTTTGATGTGATCTCGATCTTTCTGGCGGTTAGCTAGGGCCCTACGACGGGTGCTCCTCATCTAGATGTGAGCCGTCAGTAACCAGCATAAGCTGTAATGGAGCATGATATAAAGGAATTGAACTTACTCCTGTGATTCTCAGTGCTGCTCTGAAGAATCTGGCTGTGGCTCTTCCATTCTCCTCAATCGCTTGGCGATGCCCGAGGAAAGAAACAAATTCATCGTATCCAATCCAACAGACCTGCATCTCTATCCGAAGCTCGAAATATCTTTTTTGACATAGGGTCAGCATACGTAAAATTTAACCTTTTGGTGTAGAGCAACACGTACTGTTTGTAGGCCATACCGGCGACAAGGGACGTCGCCTGCTTCATCAGACCTGTCTCTTGGCCCTTGTACACCTTTGACATGCTTTTAGAAACTTTAAAGGCTGCGTGGTAGTTGTCGCTACTGTTTGCGAACTCGCTGCGAGGGGGAGCTCTGGGTTCGCCTGTTGTCAATCTCTCCTTGATGGCCGTGCGGTAAGGGTCGTTACAGTATTTAGCTGTCACCACGGGAGGAGCACTTGCCGTGGAGTCCCTTCTCCTGCTGATACCAAATCGCTGCTTGGGGATTCTCATTACAAATTTATTGGACAGCTTGTCGCGGACTGGGAGCTCGCCAGTTGAGTGACGACGAGAGATGGGTCGTTCTTGGTAGATTCTCTCGTGTATAGAGACGGCTAGTTCCGCAGGAATAGTCTCATAGGTAGAAGTGCCGGACGTCTGGGTACTTGCTGAGCTTTTGGATTCCTTTGAATTAAAGACTTTGGGAGATTCGGGTTGTGGCTTTGGGGAGGTCTCCTCGGGGTGGTTGGCCACTTGGTGAGTACCATCGTTCTGGGAATCCATGAGTGCTCCCACTCCATCTGGATTCTTCTGACAATTAGGAAACCTGGCTCTTCGTTTTCCGTGGTTCTTCTTGCGATGGTGGGCTTCCTGGGAGGTGCCGCCATGTTGACAATTTGTCGATGCTCTCTGCTTCGGGCCCTTACCCGACTTGGGTTTTCGGTGTCGGTGGTGGTTCTTCTTGGGACCGTTGGCTTCTGGGTAGTTTTTACTATACGTAAACTTGGCCGAAGGCCGTTCCTTTCCATGTTTCCCCTTCTGGATGTTGGTCACTGGGTGAGCGGTGATATGTTGAGCATTCTCCGGGGCATCCTCCCCCTTTGCGTTGTTGGGAATACGAAGAGACTCTGACTTGGCGTTCACCTCGGGATAGCTGGTTACCCGATAAGGGCCAAGATATTGGGGCTTTACCGAAGTGTTAAGTCCATTTGGGTTGTTGGGAATATTCGCAGGTTCGGGTTCAGGGTTCCTCTCTGGAGAGCAGGTCACCAGATAAGGACCGAGATATTGCGGATTTGATGATATTTTGCGCCCATTTGGGTCGTTGGGAGATTTGCGTCCTCGACTCGAGTGGCTCTTCTGACCACGCTTGGTCACTGGAGTGGCGTTGTTCCTCTGAGGCGCCTGAGATACTCGCTGCGCTTTCGGTGTCCCTCCTACATCAGTAACTTGTCGTTTTCTCTTTAGGTTTACTGAGTGTTTCAGAATCTTTGCATTGCGTGGTAATTTGCAAGGCTGGCGTTTTCTCTTGCTGCTCGTGTTCCACTGCTTGGCCATGATGGGCAACGGAGCGTCTGAGTCGATGAGAGATTTGGCTTGGTCGTCGAATGAGATGATTGATCAGGGTAGTGGTTTGGATCTCACAATATCAATGAAGGGAATTTATACTGGTGCCTGTATTCTTCCTACATCAGTTACTGGAGAGTCCTTTCGCATGTTTCCAACACCAAAAGACAGGCATCCATCTTCTGTTGCCTATCCTCTGGAGTAGTTCACGGCAACCTGCAAAACACAAGATGAGGGCATAAGACACCTTCGCCAATCTTGAATTTCTTGTCTTTCTTGCAACAGTGAGCCTTAAAGCGTGTGTGAATGCGCAGGCAGGTCAAGAGTCCTTTCTCTCTACCCAGTTCAATTGACGAATGGGTGTGCCGAGCTGCCCAGCTGGCAATAGTCAATAGCCCATCTCAGGAATGTGTATCAATTAATTACATATTACTTGGGCGTGAGAAAGATGAATACTACCAGTCTATTTGATATAAGCAGTCAAACATGGGAAATCTTGAAGAGATAGCGTGAATGCGACAAAGATTGTAAGCTTGTACTTGACAGTCAGTTGATGCGGCCATGGTCAATACGACGAGATAAGAGCAAGAACCCCTGTCGCATTAATTAAAAGACAATCAATAGGATGTTTCAAAGGTCTTTAACGGGTGGCAATATCTGAGCTGCCTCCTGAAGCCATCCCACGGTCACCAGGCAGGCGAAACAAGACAAGCAAGACTCGAGACAATCTCGACAAAGGAAATGTTTTTTTTTTTATTTCCAAAGATGGACTAGAAAGCTAGTAAAACCCCAAAATTCCCAACCACAAGATGTTCCAAAAACCCAACCGTTCGTGAATCCGCATTAAATTCGTCCAAGAGACAAACGCCCGAATCTAGACAGACACCAACAAGAACGACCCAACGTCTCGGGGAGGGGTGAAAGAATAGTGACAAAGTGTCACAGGGGGGAATGGTATCTCTAATGATTTTTCGATCATGGTTGTGGTGAGAGAGGTTTGAGCTGTTTATTTGCAGCTAGAGCAAGAGCCTGAGATGATGATGTTAGTGAGGGTGTTCATGGTGTGGGAAGTGAAGTTCTGGAGATGACGTACAGCTAGAGCCGCAGTTGCAGCTAGAAGCGCCAGAGCATCCACAGTCGCCAGCCATTGTGATTATTGTGTGAGAGTTGGGTATTAAAACCGAAGAAGGTAAAGATTTTAAAGTTGTTTTTTTTGTTTGTTTGAATCGCTGCTAAGAATAAGAAAAGTCCACAGAAGGAATCTGCAGGGTCTTATATAGAACTACCTGCGGGCTTTGTGCGTCCTGCCGATGCGTGTTTTGTGCGTCGAATGCTCCACCCGATCAACGTGGGATGAGGGGTTGGAGGGCGCTGGTTGGCGATCGGATCTTAGATGGGGCGCTTTTTTGAGTGATTTTGGCGGTGGCTTTAACCTTTGGATGACCGCGTGATGGGGTCATTTGTGACTGTTGGTTGTGGTACGAGATAACAGAGTTTCCGTGTCGGAGCATCGAGAAGCTTCTCGATAAGCTCATGACAGATAGAAACCTTGTATGCTGTTCCTTGCTATCATGAATGGAATCACGCTCCTCTTTACGAGAATCATCCTTCACTGGAGTCACTGTAGTATCCCAAGAGCAAGGCAAGGCCGTTCTTCGCCACTCAATGCGTCACTATCGCCAGCCATGGCCAGCTCCGATCCAACTTCTCGTGCCAAGTTTCACAGCTCGTCTACCATTTGTCGAGACACGCTTAAAGAACATTGAGACATCCTTGAACCCCTGTCGGCATGGATGACGGACATGGAACTCTTCCGAGACGACTTTCAATCCACCAACCATAATCTTCTCGGGTCCCCGATTGCACCCCCCTCTTACGCGAGGTTGCCGATGCAAAATCCGCTCCGTCGGGGCGGGGTTCGCAAGTCGGGCTTCACTGCAGAGAGGCTGGGTGCTTCATGCTTGCTGACAATTATCGTGAGGTTCGTTTGTTCTACGTCGGAATAAACTCGACCGTTCATCATGTAAATTGACTTGCTTTGCTATGAATGATTTAAAGTGATCCATGGTTTTGCCTTGGATGTGAGGCTGTATTGCCAAGACGTGATGGAGCTTATCTGACAGCCATGTCTTGAACCCTGAAACACAACTGAAGCAACACACAGTAAAACGCTTAACAGAGAATAATAACCCAGCGGCAGGTTATGAATCCGTACCTATATCACATCTGTTTCCCCAGAGCTCGGTACCATCTTGAAACTCAATCGAGACACGACCAATCTGTGATGGCCTGATTACTGTAACAACCCAAGATGAGTCCAAGTATATAGAATGGCATCCAAAGACTGGAAAAAGCACATATTCACCTGCAGTCTCAACATCTAAGCATTCTCAGCTGTCTATTGGTACATCTTTAATCATGAATCAACCACAACAACCATCCTCAACCCCCCGCTCCAACAGCCAGCGAACACACCAACCTCGACGACGAGGCACTCGTGGAGGCGGCAGAAGGATCAATTCGAATTCGCCCAGAAACAGCACTGCTTCGGAGGGAGCAGCTCAGACAGTTCACGACCCTGCTGCTCGTCAGCAAATGAAGCAGACCATGGCCATCGCCCTCATGACCAACCCGGCCATCCCATTGCCCTTTCCACTGGCTATTCCCCTTGGAATCACCATGTTGGCATTCCCGAATGGAAAACCAAAGGAACAGGAGCCTTCTGGATAAATAATCACCTTGCAAACCACTTCATATTTCGACATTTGGGCACACTACCACATAATTCATCGTTCGTCGTTAGGTTGACGGCCCAAGAAGCTCGCAGGACATGCAGGATACAAGTAGGAGATGCAGGATACAAAGCAGACATCTAGAGAGTTAAGGAGGGCCAATATCACTCAAATGAGCGAGTAATAAGGAATACAGTGGGGAATGATGCTGTATAATTATCATCCAGCATATACGAGGGCGACGATTGAACATTAACAGACTGGTATTACTTCCCCTTCAAAACTATAGAAACATAAACATGGTCTCCCCACAAGCATCAATAGTACAATCCATATCTCCACACCGAAACTTGGATCTAAATCCCTTATCCGAACTGTCCCGTGAGTCAAGTTTCAACTGCTCGCCAACGGGAGCCATATCAGCAACTGGTGCTATGGGCGGACTTCCTTGTGAAAACTCCTTGGACAACTTGGAGGCTTCATCGACGCATAGGCTGCAGACCCACGGTACAGACCCAAAAGGGCAGTTGTGAGACGTACGTCTTTTGGCTTGGTTGATCGCCCGGGTTTCCATCTGGTTCAAAGAAATCGCAAACGAAGTCCACGCGTCACTGTCTTCAAACTCATCCTCCACCCGCGTCCTTCTCCTCTTTGACTTAGTGGATGCCTCTTCGGCATTTCTCTTCTTGGTTTCCGTCTTTGCCTGTAAGTGTCTGTCCTTTGCGGCTCGTCTTGGTTGAACCCGGATTGGCTGTGGTGGCTTCTCGATTTCCTTTTCAGGTTTTACAGCGCTATCTGCTTCAACCTCGAGTTCAATCTGACGACGTGCGTATTTTCGAAAATGCTTCTTGCAGAGTGGCGCTTGGATGGGCACCTGCTCCTCGGAGTCTGTATTTGACATGTTGGAATTGGTTGTCAGAGATTCGGATGCGTTGCGTTGTGCACTGTTCTTCAGAAACTGCACCACGTCGAGTGATATATCCAGCTTATCCCGCACCTAAATCCATCTCTTTGTTAAAGTATCGGATTAACGGGAACCACATGCCTTTCAGCTAGATCATCATTGAATAGCAAAGGGAATTCATCTCTTTGTTCGCTCTGGCTTTGTTGGTATACCCAAGCCTATCCTAAATCAGCGCCAAGTCAAGTGGCACACGATAAAGATAAAGATGATAGATAATGGACTTCTATTTTAGGCAAGGCCGTGATGCATTTTAAAGTCCACGGCTTTGACGTCCTTGGATGAACATTCAACCTTGCAATCGTCAACAAGATTCAGAATACGGTAGAGATCTTGAGTCTCCTTGGGCTACTTTTCGCTGACTGTGAACCTTAGACTCAGAAACTGATATGTTGTATGATATCCTACGAGTATGAGTGTGAAAGCTCCGTCTATGCAGGTTTCCCTTCACTTGCGGTCATGAGAACGAGGAAAAGTGTACCATGGTCACGCTCAAGACATTGCGACTTGCCCTAAATTCTCATTGAAATGCTCACTTGTTTCATCATAAACATACTATGTAGCCTAAAGGTCTATGAACTTGATTGTCCAGATCAAAAATACCTTGTGTGTCCGTGATTGTTTATAGCTGCCAACCTAGACACTATTTCGTGGAATGTCCAAGTTGATGTCACTTTGTAATACCAGTGCCGCCGTATATTCTCGTTTAGATAGTATTTAATTACATATCTAACGACTGTAAATGCTTCGCGATTCTTCTTATGCTATTCCCCTTGTTATTAGGTAGGTAGTTATATCCTCCCCCCTAGAGACTGGGGTTGGATTCCTCCTGTACGCGAATCTCTACCATCTCCTAAGAAGACTTTATATAAATAGCCGCTTATAATTCTACGAATAATATCTTAAACTTGGCGCGGCTCACTCGCGAACTAACTAGCTAGAGAGCGCGGTTCTCCCCAGCCCTATCTCTCTACACGATGACGCACCCAAGAGACCACGTGTACCTTGACTCAGAGCCAATACTTCCCCGCAATCTGAATATCACAAACTAAGCCCTGCAATCTGCTCCGCGCTTCATCTCATCTCTCTCCCCCGGGCTCGAGGCGTGACACATTGGGGTTCAATGTGGAGTCGCGGCAAACGGCGGACCGAAACGAGATAAAGCCAACCCAATGGCGTTCTTTTCCGCTCTCGCGATTCTTCCTATTAAGGACATCTGAATTACAAATCCCCGGTGATCGGGGCGGCTATTGTTTAACGGCCTCCGAAGGCCGGCTGAACGAGGGGTGCTTGATTAAAGGCCTGGGGTAAGGCTGCCTTGAAATCATAGAGTATCTTTTCTAGCAGCACTTCTTTTGAGATATTCGGAACTATGACGCGCACCTTTCGACTTGCTGTGTTGGAGTGTGATACTCCCTTTCCCTCTGTCAACGCTTCGCGTGGTTCATACGGGAACATCTTTCGTGACCTTCTTCTCAAGGGCCTCGATGAGCTGGGTGAGAAGGGAAGCGACGTCAGCCTTGATCTGAGCAAATGGGATGTCGTCACGGCGCAAGAGTATCCCAACGTTGATGATGTGGATGGTTTCTTGTTGACTGGAAGCAGTGCGTGTCATTTCCGCTCTTATTGACTTGCAAAAGCTGACCTTTACAGAGTTCACTGCTTTTCACGATGATCCTTGGATCTTGAAGCTGGTTGACTTTGTCAGCAAGGTGTACACAACTACTAAGAAGCCGATTGTTGGTATATGCTTTGGGCATCAGATCATCGGTCGGGCGTTGGGCGCAAATGTTGGACTGAGCCCGGGAGGATGGGAGATTTGCGTTGACAGGATCAACCTCAACGAGACTGGACAGAAGCTGCTGGGTGTTTCATCACTTGTACGCCTTAAATTAACCCATTTAATCTCCATGTACTAACAGTTAGAACAGGGCCTGCATCAAATGCACAGAGACGCTGTCCTGGACGTCCCCAAAGGCCTCGTCAGCCTAGGCAGCAGCCCGCGATGTGAGGTCCAAGGCCTCTACGAGCCAGGCCGCATCATTTCTTTCCAGGCGCACCCCGAGTTTGACGACTTTATCATGTCAGAGATTATGGAGGCGAGGTACGAGCAAAAGATCTTTGACAAGGACATGTATGAGGAGGGCATCACGAGGGCTCGGGCGGAGCACGATGGAGTGCTCGTTTCTTCCAAGATTTGGGAGTTTTTGCTGTGATAGGCGACTTGGATAATGTTTCATGTCAATTCATGAGTTTTATGAGCATAGAAAATGAATAGAAGGGTTTTTTTTGTCTTGACCACACAGTTTATATGACGAGGTCCATTGATTCAGCCGGCGTCGCACGTTCAAAGGTATACATTATTTATTATATACTGATACGGACTATATATACATCCAAAATACCTTTTTCCTATGCCAAGTGCATCACGCAAATATCCAAGGTCCTTGCTCTGGGCGCTGGGCACCGTTGTCCTCAATGTCGCGTCACTCCGCACGGCGACTGAGAACGCGCTCGCGCCGAGTCATAAGTACGCACTTCTCAACGGTAGCCCGGGTATTGTGATAAATACACTCAGGGTCGACAGAACAATCTAGTGTAACGTCACCAAAAACCGCTGTGAGGTTGTAGCTATGGTGGGAAAGAGTTACGCTATTGCTCAGGAGTGGTTTCATACCATCCACTGTCCTATAAAACGGCCTGTGTGACAAGGCTAGAGATGAGACATCTGGCGCCTAGTAGGTGCTTCGGAAGCCATCGAGTGTTCCTGGTGAGAGATGCCAAGGCCTCATGATCTATGATCAGAGTACTCGACTCTAGGCCTGGCACGAACCAGTCTCACTGCAGTTGCCTAGGAAGTTGGCCCAGAGACCTTTGGTCTTTGGTGGAGAAAACAGGATTCTGTGCTTCTCTCACGCAAATGATATCCAGATCTGGTGTTCTCGCATCGCCCTGCACAAGGTCCAAGGGCTAACCTGATCCAACGGCTCCCGCCAGATATGCTCCAGTAGCACCAAGGTTTGCCTCATATTCCCTAGCCCGATAGTGTCCAGCATAGTCTGCAGCCGATCCCTTAGAACCTGCTGGACAATCGGATCCGAGGTACAGCAGCCGATGACGGCAAGAGGCCAACAGAGACTCGTGTTTATCCTCTCACTGGCAGGGAACTGGTCGAGTAACGTGATGGCTTCTGCGACGGCTGAATCCATCAAAGCCTTGTGGACACTGGTGTTGGGTTGTGGCTGAGGTGTGCCCAGTACCGACCAGAGGTAGAGTAGGACAGCCTGCTTCCATACCAGGCCGGCGAGTCGTGAGTAGGGACTGACTGAAGGATCAGGGAAGAAGCCCATGACCTGTGACTGGAGAAAGGCAAAATTGACGATGCTATCGGGGCTTGGAGGAACTGTTTGTCCATCTACGACAGCCAACATGCTCTGTCCGAGATGGAATATTTGAGATATGAGAATGAGTAGCTCTAACCAGCAACCGCATAGCTGGCCGACATATTTCCGAGTGACGAGCTCTCTGGCTCGAAACTCAATGTCTGGACTTAATAGTGATTGCGAGTTGTACTGTGGATCGATAGAGATCATGCTGGTGGCTGCCATGTGCATGTAGTACTCGATAAGAAAATCCGGCAAGTCGCCGTACGGTTCAGTTTGACCTCCAGTGAGTAACGTGCTCACCAATGACTTGGAGGCTGTAAGATGGTCAAATATTGTTCCATGAATGTCTCCTTTAGCGACCTGCAACAGCGTCAGTATCCAACAATTATGAGAGCAGGCTATAGGCAATGCAGACCTCGGTCAAGCACATGATGAGACTCCCGACAGTCAAGACAAGAGTATTCTCAGCATTCCCGGAGACGTATTCATCGACGACATTCCTAAACATGCGTAACGAGTCCGTGTAGTATCTTTGAGCGACCTCATCAGTCGGTAGCGGCTCAGCCGATGCTTGACGATGAGCAGCACTCTGAGCGAGAATGAGTTGTAAGACTAGAGGTTTGGAAAAGGCCAGAGGGATGAGCTTGGCGATAAAGGGGTTGACGTCTGTTGAACCATTGCCCATACTGTTGGCTGTTCGTGCTAGGTAGTAACTGAGAAGCTCGTAGGAATGGTGGCCTTGTTGAGGCAGCATCGACATGGGCATAGGTATGCCTCCGTTGATGGTGAAGGCTGCATCTGATGGTCCAGCTGATGCGACGGCCAGGGCAAGAGCGTTGGTGACATCTCGATCATACCTGGCAGCAGGAAGCACAGTAGTTGGTGAATCTGACGAGCTGGCTGACGACGTTGTGGTTGAAGCAGAAGGTGAAGGTTGACCTTGTTCCTCAGCCTCGTCATCAGCCTCGGCATCAATCATGTGGGCATCATCAGACGTCGGGGAAGTGTCGTCAGGGGGACCGGGTCCGTTCTGGAGCAAGCCGGGATGTGAAGAGGCGGAGACGACAATTGTCGTCGGCTGGTCCTCCGGGTCCCGCTCGGGGTCCGGCTCATGGTCCGATTCAAGCTCGGTCTGCTGCCGGCGATGCTGGAGAGGTTGAGAGAAGGAACGGCGTTCAGTCTGAACCTGATGGATACCCGCCGTCGTCGAGTCCGGGACGGCTGAGGTACTGGCCTTGCTAGTACGAGGCTGAGATGATGATGAAGATGAGTTGTTGTTGTTGTTAGTCGGTTCGGGCCAGTGACATTCGAGCTTGTTACGTTTGCAGCCGCTACACACTGGCTTCTTCTCATCGCACTTCTTCTTGCGACGACGGCAAGTGAAGCAGCCCGTCCTGCTCCGGATGATAGGCATGGGCCTCATGCCGGAGAGGAAGAGTGGGTTGACAGGTACAGGATGACGAACGCAGCAGCGCATGTCCCGGCCTGCCGGCACGAGGTAGGCCCTGTTTTTTTTTTGCCACACCCGTAGAAGCCAAGCAAGGGGTGGCCCTTGGGGGGAATCTTGCTTGTTGAGCAACAGCGCGCGGTTTGATGGGCGAGACGAACGCCGTATGTCGGATGGGACCTCCGGGGGGCCAGACAAGCGAGTGGAGGTGTTTGGGTAGTGGGGGAACTGCTCATCAGTTTCTTGGTAGATACGGTTATTACATTACGTGTGGAGAGGCCAGGATCCTGGTTCTACTGGCGCGCAAAGTGAGGCGAGCTTGGCCTTTTGCTTACCCTAGAGTAAAAACGCTGACCTTCCAGAGCCGTTCTAGGGCGGACAAGCCATGGCGGGTCTGGGTCTGGATCTCTTAGGTACCTCGAGGTAGCTCACTTCCGGCTCAAACCCACCCTAACGCAAATCCTCGGAGCGCGAGTGGGGCACACCCTTCCGGACTTCCATTCCTCCAGATTGTGACTCGGTGACGTTGTTGTTTAACTCGGTGACAATGGCGGCGATTGCTTTGTCTTGGGAGGTACTCATGATCCGGCGGCTGAGCTTGAACTACGGTACATGATGTGGGACTTTAATTTTGTCTCGGACATGTTTCTTTTTTTTCTCTCTTCTTATTAGATGATAAGCTGCTCTTCAAGATTGGTTGAAGTTGTCTTTTTGTCCTTTTGGAAGAGCTTGTTCATCATCTTGCAATACCGTCGCCATGATCAACATGAGGGCTCTTCGACAGACCGGCCAATGCCTCCGAGGCAAGTCTTCTCTGGCTAGCCGTGTCTCTACGAGAACTTTTGCTTCTCAAACAGATGTGAGAATGATTCTTGACAATATCATGGCAATTTAATAGCTAACTTGTATAGCTTCTGGGTGCTTCTCTTCAGAATGGCGATCCTGAGATTCACGCCATCTTGAAGCGTGTAAGTATCACCACCAACCTCAATTGACATCCTCTAACTCCGTTACAGGAAGAGACGCGTCAGAACCACTTCATCAACCTCATCCCTTCGGAAAACTTTACCTCGCGATCCGTCCTCGATGCTCTTGGCAGCGTCATGCAGAACAAGTACTCGGAGGGATACCCTGGTGCTAGATACTACGGCGGCAACGAGCACATTGATGAGGCTGAGCGTCTTTGCCAGAAGAGAGCTCTCGAGGCTTTCCGTCTTGATCCTGAGCAGTGGGGTGTCAACGTGCAGCGTAAGTAATTGTCAATTGCTTCCCTTGGAGTAGGATACTGATGGTTTGTAGCTCTTTCTGGCTCTCCTGCCAACCTCTACGCTTACTCTGCCCTCCTCAACACCCATGAGCGCATCATGGGTCTCGACCTTCCCCACGGCGGCCATCTCTCCCACGGCTACCAACTTCCCCACAAGAAGATCTCAATGGTGTCCAAGTACTTCGAGACCTTTCCCTACCGCCTGAACGAGGAGACCGGCTTGATCGATTATGACAAGCTTCGCGACAACGCTATCCTCTACCGACCCAAGATCATCATCGCCGGAACATCTGCCTACTCTCGTCTTATCGACTATGAGCGCATGCGTGCTATTGCCGACGAGGTTGGCGCATATCTTTTGTCTGATATGGCTCACATCTCTGGCCTTGTCGCTGCTGGTGTCATTCCCTCGCCTTTTGACAAGTCTGATGTTGTTACGACTACTACCCACAAGTCTCTTCGAGGACCTCGAGGTGCCATGATCTTCTTCCGAAAGGGTGTTCGAAGCACCGATAGGAAGGGTAACAAGATCATGTACGACCTTGAGGGTCCTATCAACGCCTCCGTCTTCCCCGGTCACCAAGGTGGTCCTCACAACCACACTATCACTGCTCTCGCTGTCGCCCTCCGCCAGGCCAAGAGCCCTGAGTTTGCCGAGTACCAAAAGGAAGTTCTCACAAACGCTCAGGCTCTCTCTGGCCAGCTTTCCAGCTTAGGCTACAAGCTCGTCTCGGGTGGTACTGATAACCACCTGGTTCTCGTCGACCTCAAGTCCAAGGGTGTCGACGGCGCCCGTGTCGAGCGCGTCCTCGAGCTCGTCGGCGTAGCAAGCAACAAGAACACAGTTCCCGGCGACCGCTCCGCCCTCAAGCCCGGCGGTCTCCGTCTCGGAACCCCCGCCATGACGACCCGCGGTTTCACAGCCGAGGATTTCAAGCGCGTGGCCGACATTGTCGACCGGGGTGTAAAAATCACCATCGCCGTTGACAAGGATGCTCGTGCGGCTGCTGAGGCCAAGGGCGCAAAGAACCCCAAGACTGTCAAGGCTTTCCTTGAGTATCTTGGTGATGGATCTTCTGTTGAGGAGATTGGTGCGCTGCGGAAGGAGGTTGAGGAGTGGGTTGGTGGATTCCCCCAGCCTTGGCTTCAGTCGTGAGACAAAAGGTTTATGGACGTAAAATAATGATATCTTGAGCGTTTAAGAAAAAAGTATTCTATTGTAAATGTGTGTCTGAATATGTGTACCGGTGTAGATGTTGTCCTATGGCACTATCTAGCATCTTGACGTGTCGAGTGTCAACTGACTGCTTTCGTGTCTGTAGTTGAACCCTCTATGTTAATTCTGCTGCACAGCTTGTCCACCCCATGTTTACTTCATGAGAATATTATTGGACATTGGAGAGTAACGATGTGATCATGACACCGTTGTCATACCAAGCACCTGGCCTCTCGGAACCATTTCTGCGTGTTCCACCGGATGACCCAGAAATACAAACTCCAACGTAATAAAATTCGGCTATGAATTCACGCGGTAGTATTAGATGACGTATCGGTGCTATTTTGGACTAGAAGGATTAATGAAGGGTAAGAGTAGGACATAATAAGCCTCTTGTGACAGATAATTGGCATGAATATTTTATTCTATAGTTTATAAAATAACTAAGGACTACTTCATAAGCTAATATAATTATAGGCGTATTCTTTTCATAAGTCTGCTCTAAACTTACCCATTACCCATTGCCGAGCATCAATTGGTCTTCACATGAGCCACCATTAGGTCACGATGTCAACAAATCCGGGGTTCCAGATGGCAAAAAAAAAAGGTCGTGAGCAACCCTCCAAGAGCGTCATCAAGGGCCGTGCTCGTCAGATCTAGTACTTGACTCAGTGAAAGTGCCAGGTATCATCTACTTCTCCCTCAAAGTGGAGTATCGGAAGTGGACATCGCGGTCAGAGATTTCGACGGCGGAAAACGGCCGAGCTGCACGCGGCTCCGTCTCTGATTGGTCGCTCTCAAAAAGATGAGGCGCTCCTCGGCAGATAACAAGTATCTCTACAAAGTAAGCGTGGCACCCACAAGTTTCCCCATGGCCTGATGGAGGGGGATCTCAGAAAGATTGTGGGGGGGCATACTACGCATTTCATGACAACTTGCAAAAAAAGAGAGTACCAGGGGCAACCAAACTCGGTGCCGTCAAACGCCATTCTCCGTACGCACTAATTGGACATGAGCCGGGCGGTCTGCCGGGATCGGTCAGTGACTCCGAGGTACATCGGAGGAACCCCGAGCCACCACCATATCTTTCTTTTTTGCTGGAGGAGGAAAAGTGTGGACTTGAAAGTCCAGGACAAACAAACAAATGCCAGAGAAATAAACAGTAAACCATCAATCATCAAACTCTCCTTCTTCTCTGTAAATCTTTCACACATCACACAATCACAATGTCGGGATTCATCGCTAGACAAGCTTGGGCTACTGCCTCTCGAGTGAGATCTTCTGCTCTTCGAGCTCCTCAGACTGTCTTTGCTTGCAAGGTTGCCAGCATTGCTCCTCGACGATGCTTTTCAGTTTCTCTTAACCGTGAGTCTCACTTTCTGGTCATTCATGAGAAGAGGTTATTCTGACATTTTACAGTCCTCAAGAGGCGATACACTGAGAGCCACGAGTGGATTGATCTGGCTGATGACGGCAAGACCTGTAAGCACCCATTTTGACTCAACAAGTTCAAACAATTAAACCTCGACAGGCACAATTGGCATCTCCAACTACGCCGCTGAAGCCCTCGGCGACGTCGTCTACGTCGAGCTCCCCGCCACAGGCGACGAGACAACCGAGGGCGAGTCCTTCGGCACCGTCGAGTCAGT
This sequence comes from Fusarium sp. NRRL 66088, assembly GCA_013186415.1. NCBI lineage: Eukaryota > Fungi > Ascomycota > Sordariomycetes > Hypocreales > Nectriaceae > Fusarium > Fusarium sp. NRRL 66088. The sequence continues at coordinate 1,525 of JABCKD010002022.1, read as the reverse complement.
CAAGTCTGCATCCGACATTGTCGCCCCCGTCTCTGGTTCCGTCGTCGAGGTCAATGAGCCTCTGAATGACGCCCCCGCGGATCTTGGAAAGGACCCTGAGGGTGAGGGATGGCTCATCAAGGTTGAGGCCGAGGATGTTTCTGCTCTCGAGGGATTGATGGATGAGGCTGCTTACGCTGAGCACACCAAGGATCACTAGGTGTAAAAGGTTCACTAGGTGTTTTAGGCAGGTTAATGGTGTTTTTACAAAAGCGAATAGATATCAAGTCCTCAGTCACATTTTGGCGTCATCATGAATTTTGGAGTGAAGCAATTTTGGTGTTTTTTAACTTTGGTGAATTGTTAAACTCGCGAGATGTCCAATGTGCAGCTTTTTTTTAACTTGTGTGAATTGGTTCAACTTTTATCTAGTAAAACTATTGCTCATCGCAAAACCCTGTAAACCAGAGATTAATTCGCCTTTCGTTGAAGAGGTTCTAACACTAAAAACCTTCCAAGCATGCAAATAGGAGCCATCATGGTTGAATATGATCTTTTTTTCCCGCTTCCAAAATAAAACAAACGCTCTACAAAAACTCATCTATCATTTAACCCATTATCCCTTTTTTCACTCTACAGGTTCTCACTTCCCTCAACGGGTGGGCACGTGCAGAACAGGTTGGTATCACCGTAGGCATCATCCACACGGGCCACAGAGGGCCACATCTTCTTCTCCCGAAGCCAGGGTAGGGGGTAAGCTGCCTCCTCACGGCTATAAGGTCGGTCCCACTCGGAAGAGACGAGATCTTCCTGGGGGTGAGGGGCATTCTTGAGGAGGTTATTCTCCTTGGGGGTCTTGCCAGACTCAACGTCGGCAATCTCCTTGCGGATCTGGATAAGGGAGTCGCAGAAGCGGTCAAGCTCCGCGCGGGACTCAGACTCGGTGGGCTCGATCATGAGGGTTCCAGAGACGGGGAAACTCATGGTAGGAGAGTGGAAGCCGTAGTCAGCCAGACGCTTGGCGATATCGGCAACCTCAACACCGGCAGTCTCCTTGAAGGGACGGACATCGAGAATGAACTCGTGAGCGCATCGACCGTTGGAGTTGGTGTAGACAACCTTGTAGTGAGGCAGGAGACGAGACATGATGTAGTTGGCGTTGAGGAGAGCAGTGCCGGTCTGCTTGGTGAGGCCGTCACCACCCATCATCAGGATGTAAGTGTGGCTGATGGGCAGAATAGAGGCACTTCCCCAGGGAGCAGCGCTGATGGGAGCAACAGCAGTCTCAGCTCGGGCGGCGTCACCTCGCTGAGGGTCAATCTCAGGGTGACCAGGGAGATAGGGGGCGAGGTGCTTCTTGACAGCGATGGGACCAACACCAGGGCCACCACCTCCGTGGGGAATACAGAAGGTCTTGTGGAGGTTCAGATGGCAGACATCAGCGCCGATGTCACCAGGGCTGCAGAGACCGATCTGGGCGTTCATGTTGGCACCGTCCCTGTAGACGAGACCGCCGTGCTGGTGAACGAGGTCGCAGACCTGCTTA